>RCUC01109015.1:0-65552 GCA_003697995.1 Taxidea taxus jeffersonii
AAATGACAGATGCTGGCGAGGATGTGGAGAAAGGGGAACCCTCCTACCTGTTGGTGGGAATGCAAGCTGGTGCAACCACTCTGGAAAACAGCATGGAGGTTCCTCAAAAAATTGAAAATAGAGCTACCTTATGACCCAGCAATTGCACTACTGGGTATTTATCCTAAAGATACAAATGTAGTGATCCGAAGGGGCACGTGTACCCGAATGTTTATAGCAGCAATGTGCACAATAGCCAAACTATGGAAAGAACCTAGATGTCCATCAACAGATGAATGGATAAAGAAGAGGTGGTATATCTATACAATGGAACACTATGCAGCCATCAAAAGAAATGAAATCTTGCCATTTGTGACAACATGGATGGAACTAGGGGGTATTATGCTTAGCGAAATAAGTCAACTGGAGAAAGACAACTATCATATGATCTCCCTGATATGAGGAAGTGGAGATGCAACGGGGGTGGGGGCTAAGGGGGTAGGAAAAGAAAAAATGAAACAAGATGGGATTGGGAAGGAGACAAACCAAAAGAGACTCTTAATGTCATAAAACAAACTGAGGAGGGGGGTGGGGGACTGGGAGATGGTGGTGGGGTTATATTATATGTTTAAATTTTAAAAAAATAATAAATAAATAAATAAAATCTTAAAAAACCTAAAATAAAAAATAAAAAGAAATTAAAAAGGAGAAAAAAAAAACTTTCAACAAAATAAGCTTAGAGGGAACATACCTCAATATAATGAAAGCCATATATGAAAATCCTATTGCTAATGTCATTTTGAATGGTGAAAAACTGAGCTTTTCCCCTAAAATGAGGAACAAGACCAGGATGCACACTCTTACCACTTTTATTCAACATAACTCTGGAAGTCTTAGCCACAACAATCAGACAAGAAAAAGCAATAAAATGCATCCAGATTGGTAAGGAAGAAGTACAACTTTCTCTATTTATAGATGACATGATACTATGTATACAAAACCATAAAGACTTCACCAAAAAACTACTAGAATTGATAAATTCTGTAAGGTCACAGTGTACAAAACCAATATACAGAAATCTGTTGCATTTCTTTTCTTTTCTTTTTTTTTTTTAAAGATTTTTATTTGACAGACAGAGACCACAAGTAGGCAGACAGGCAGGCAGAGAGAGAGAGGGGAAGTGAAGCAGGCTATGGCTGAGCAAAGAGCCCATCTTGGGGCTTGATCCCAGGACCCTGGGATCATGACCTGAGCTGAAGGCAGAGGCTTTAACCCACTGAGCCACCCAGGCGCCCCCTGTTGCATTTCTATATGCTAATGATGAAGCAGCAGAAAGAGAAATTAAAAAAATAATCCCATTTATAATGGGATTTTGATTACACCAAAAATAATAAAATACCTAGGAATTAACCTAACCATGGAGGTGAAAGACATATACTCTGAAAAGTATAAAACACTGATAAAAAAAATTGAAGATGACACAAACAAAAAGATATTCTATGCTCATAGATTTGAAGAACAAAAATTGTTAAAATGTACATACAACATAAAGCAAGCTACAGATATAATGCAATCCCTATCCAATTATCAACTGTGTTTTTTTCACAGAACTAGAATAAAATATCTTAAAATTTGTGTGGAACCACAAAAGACTCCAAATAGCCAAAACCATCTTGAGAAAGAAGAACAAAGTTGGACTTATCACAATCCCAGATTTTAAGTTACACTACAAAACTGTAGTAAGCAAAACAGTATGGTACTGGCACAAAAACATACACATAGATCAATGGAACAGAATAGAGAGCCCAGAAATAAACCCACAATTACATGGTCAATTAACAGATGACAAAGGAGGCAAGAATATGCAATGGAGAAAAGTCTCTTCAACAAGTGGTCTTGGGAAAACTGGACAGCAACATGCAAAGGAATGAAACTGAACCACTTTCTTACACCATACACAAGAATAAACTCAAAATGGATTAAAGATCTAAATGTGTGACTTGAAACCATAAACTAGAAGAGAGCACAGGCAGTAATTTCTCTGATACTAACCATAGCAACATTTTTCTAGATATGTCTCCTGAGGCAAGGAAAACAAAGACAAAAACTATTGGGATTACATCAAAATTAAAACTTCTGCACAGCAAAGGAAACAATCAACAAAACTAAAAGGCAACCTACTGAATGGGAGAAGATATCTGCAAGTGACATATCTGATAAAGGGTTAGTATGCAAAATATACAAGGAATATATAAACAACTCAACACCAAAAAAAGCCCAATAATCCAATTAAAAATGGGTGGAAGACATGAAGAAATGCCTTTAGAGAAGGTATTTCTCTAAAAAAGACATGCAGATGGCCAACAAACACTAGAAAAGATGCTCAACATCACTAATCATCAATAACATACAAATCAAAATCACAATAAGATCTCAGCTCACACCTGTCAGAATGGCTAAAATTAGAAACACAAGAAACAACAAATGTTGGTGAAAAAGTGGAGAAAATTGTGCCCTGTTAGTGGGAATCCAAACTGATGCAAACACTGTGTTTAACAATATGAAGTTTCCTTAAGAAATTAAAAATAGAGGGGCGCCTGGGTGGCTCAGTCAGTAAGTGTCTGCCTTTGGCTCAGGTCATGATCCCAGAGTCCTGGGATCAAGCCCCGCATCAGGCTCCCCGCTTGGTGGGAAGCCTGCTTCTCCTTCTTCCGCTCCCTCTGCTTGTGTTCCCTCTCTCACTGTTTCTCTCTCTCTGTCAAATAAATAAATAAAATCTTTAAAAAAAAAAAGAAATTAAAAATAGAATTACCATATATGATTCAGGAATTCTACCTCTGAGTATTTATCCAAAGAATAACAAAATACTACTTTGAAATGATATATACACCCTTATGTTTACTGCAGCATTATTTAAGATAACCAACTTATGGAAGTAGCCCAAGTGTCCATTGATAGGTGAATGGATAAAGAAGATGTGGTATGTGGCCCCTGAGTGACTCAGTTGTTAAACGTCTGCCTTCAGTTCAGGTCATAATCCCAGGGTCCTGGGATCGAGCCCCCCATCGGGCTCTTTGCTCAGTGCAAAGCCTGCTTCTCCCCCTCCCTACTCCCCCTGCTTGTGTTTCCTCTCTCACTCTCTCTTTGCCAAATAAATAAAAGAAATCTTAAAAAAAAAAAGAAGAAGAAGAAGATGCCATGTAAATATATAATGGAATATTACTCAACCATAAAAAAGTGGAATCTTGCCATTTGCAACAACATAGATAGATCTAGGGAACATAATGTTCTGTGAAATAAGTCAGTCAGAGAAAGACAAATAGGATATTATTTCAGTCATATATGGAATTAAGGAATAAGACAAACCAAGAAAAAAAGAGAAAAACAAAAAACCAGACTCTTAAATATAGAGAACAAACTGGTGGTTACCAGAAGGAAGGTGGGTGGAGGAATGGGTGAAATAGCTGACTGGGACTAAGAGTACACTTAAGTGACCAGCACTGAGTAATTTATAGAATTGTTGAATAATTATGCTGTATATTGTACACTGAAATTAATACAACACTTTATGTTAATTATACTGGATTGGATGGGTGGATGAATGAAGGAATGACTAAAAATAAACAAACAAACAAATAAATAATTCAGGTTTGAATCATTTTATTGCCTATGTCTCTTTATCTAAATAATTGTTCTCAGCTTGTGGTTCTCAGATCTGCATCTCAACATCACCAGGGAACTGGTTAAGAATGCAGATTTTTGATCCTTGTTCTGAACAGACCTGTTCCAGACCTAAATCAGAAACTCAGAGTCGGGTCCAGTAATGTGTATTTTAGTAAGTATTCCAGGTGATTCTAATGCACAGCAAAGTCGAGTACTACTATTCAAAGACCACTACACAATGTCATGCAACAGGAGATAGTCAAGACATGATTATTAAGTTATTTTCCAATTGATATTTTTCTCAGAATCTGTAGGATGTTGAGATGGGGTAAAATTGAAATGTATCTTAGATATCCTTTTCTGGGTTTGGTGGAATATAGAGAGAAAATCTAACAGTTTCACCTTGTAGATACCTCCAGCATTACACATTGTATTTTAATTAAAATCTCACTGATAAGTAATCAAAGTATATCCTAACACAATGTTTCTGTTAAGGGGATGAATTCTCACTGCTGATAAACTGCTATGTAGGTAATCCATTGCTGATAAATAAAAGTTAGCTGTAGTTAAGAAAACAGTGATGAGAATTGTTGATCCTCATATATTAAGGTATTGCACTGGGTTTAAATATTGCTTTAAAAAACCATTTTTTTCTAACTAATTGATATGTGTTTAAATAACTTGTGATGCCACTCTTTTCCAAATGCACTACATAGCTATATCTAGATATACATAGTTATATGTATAGCTACACAGATTTTTTTCATTTCTATGGATTTTCTCCTATAAATCTCAAAACAACCACCGTAGGTAGCTCAAAGAGATGAAATGACTTTTCCAAAGTTATAAGCTGATAGATGGAAGAACTTGTGCAATACCAATACACACACATAATTTAGAATTTTCCTCCCAAATTCAATATCATACAGATGCTACTTAGAAGGAGGAGGAGGGGGGAGCCTGGGTGGTTCAGTGGGTTAAGCCTCTGCCTTTGGCTCAGGTCATGATCCCAGGGTCCTGGGATGGAGCCCCGAATCAATTCCGGGCTCTCTGCTCGGCAGGGAGCCTGCTTCCCCCTCTCTCTCTGCCTGCCTCTCTGCCTACTTGTGATCTCTATCTCTGTCAAATAAATAAATACATAATAAAATCTTTAAAAAAAAAAAGGAGGAGGAGGAAGGAGAGGAGGAGGGGAAGGGGGAGAAGGGGAGGAGGGAAAGGAGGAGAGGGAACATACATTCTTTGAGGTTTAACTGTTGTCCAGGGATCTGGCTTTTCTGAGCTGGTTGCTAGGATTGTTTATGGTGCTATCTTTGTGCTAAAACAATTCACAAAACCCACTGTGCTGCAAGAAATAGGGGATTCATTTTCAAATTTTGCAAATGTGTTCTTGTTAGCACTTTCTTTTGTGGGATTCCAAAGTCAGAGCTGCCTGGGTGGCAGCTAGTTTTTTATTTATAGTTACGTGAACTAACACGAATTCCAGATACTAAACATAGACTTAGTGAGAATATGCAGACACAATTTAACTTTTCCATAATAACCTTGGTTATGATTGGCCACTGTGAAGTTACCTCTTAATTAAATTTCCATACCACATTGCAGACTGAAAAAAATGTCTTCCTATCAAATTCAATATTTTGCTTGTACTAATATGTTCCCTATCATCTCCAATTTCAATGATATGAGTGTTTTTGAAAAATCATTGCTGTGTTAGTTCTTAAGTGTTTTTAAATTTTCTTGGATCATATTTTAGGAAACCAATATCATGGTATCCAGTTGTGGGTTTGAAATAGAATGTTCCAGACCACAGCTTTAGAAGCCTGTAACCCACTACATAGTTGTTATAAAATAATCAAAGTCATTTATGAGGTCATGAGGTTTTTCCTTATTTGTCTTAAATTTTATTTTTATTTTCAAAAATATTCTTCATTTTAATGAGGCTTTCAGTCTGCTGGAATCCATCAGGAAAAAAAATGTATTCCAATGGAGATATATATATATATATATATGTGTGTGTGTATATATATACACATATATGTATATATATATATACATACATGTATATATATATACATGTATGTATATATATATATTCCAATGATATTTAAAAAATACATATCCAAAATGGCTTCAGAGTTTCCAAAAATACTACTTGGGACTTGAATACAAATGAAATTATGTTTTTATTTTATATATTACATAGGATCTGCAATAATATGGCCAGCATACAACAGATAAGCAAATGATCTCTACTGTCTGATTTTGATAAACATGACAAGAATTTCTGCTTTAATGATAGGTTTCTCAAATTAATATTAGAATTAGATGGCATTCCTTGTCACATGCATCAACTGACAGCACAGAAAATATGTCAAGGAGCATTCAGAGCACCTGGAAGAAGGCAAACTTAAGATTCTAAAAATAGTTACAGGTAATCCACCAAGAGTCAGGAAAATACAATACAGTGTAGTAAGAGGCTGAAGGGATTATGAACACTGCTGTTTCAATTTATAGATGGCTGAACCGAGGCCCATTAAACTAGATAACTTGCCTAAGGTCACAGATGACTCTTTAAAATTTCTTAGGTCGTATTTTAGAAAATCAAAGACTCTGACCTTGGACAAGTTCTCTACTTTAATATAGCATGATATAGTTTAGTGTCACAGGAAAGACTCATATCTAGCATTCCTAATGCTCAGAAATAAACAAGGCTCAAAATTTATTCATTATTCACTTTGTGCCATGAATTGTATTCTATCGTTATCTTATTTATATTCTGTTTTGCCCTTTCAATTTATTTCCTTTATTAATAAAAAATAACAATAGGAATAGCCCTCTATTGAGAACCTATTAGATACCAGTCATTCTATATACAATTATTTCATATTTTACTAATATGCTATAAAGTAGATAAACTTGTTGATGAAATACTGCCAAGCAAAAGATATACCAAGCTAAATAAGTCAGAAGGGGCAATACCATAGTATGAAAAGATTGTCAGTATTTAAGTCTATAGAGATTTAAGTATTTAAGTCTATAAAGATTGTCAGTAATTAAGTCTATAAAAGTATAGAATTAATGCCAATCACTGGATGAACTACAGTTACAGGGCAGAATGTAAATGCTATAAACCTTGATCACTTAACAATAATAATATGATGAATATAAAGTATGAAAAAGATCGAGAAAAACTCAGGAGTGGAAATTAGCTTATTGCTTCATCTTTCATATCTCAGAGAAAAAGAATGAGTTGGATACTTGAAGTTTCATATTTGAGAGGCAACATGTCCCAATTAATATGGATAAATCAAGAAATACAAATGTGTATGTGTTATTTAGACTCATCCACATTATTCAAAGCTATCCATATTATTTAAAGTGGCAAAAAATGCCAGGCGGTGAATATGGTGGATTGGCTTGCTCAACATTTATGTATTTTTACATGCCTCTCTATATTACAGAGAGCAGATAGCTGAAATACATATTTGCCAGAGTTCCACACGCCTGGGTTCCAGATGTGTGTGAGCATCCACCAGACATACCCATTCACTGAGGTTTGAACACGGAAGTGAGAGAGAAGTGGAGTATAAAGCATCCATTTTCTGACAGAGATCACAATGGAACCAATGCAGCCCAGGAAAAAGCACCAGCCACAAGTGGAATGACAGTTTTCCCGAATGTGACAAACTGAGTGCCATAGTCACATCTTTCTGTTTCAATAGTTTCCATAAACATTACCTCGGGTTTCTCAACCACAACCATAGCTGAGCAGTGCAGTACTAGGAGAAAGCAGCTCTGCTCAGAGCCTGCTCTGGCCTTTCAAAAATTTCACAAACCACTGAAGGACGTGGTAGCAAATCCTCTTCTACCTGAAATGCTGATCTTATCTCTCCCTCTCTCTTCTTCTCTCTTCCTCTCTCCTCCTCCTCCTCCTCCCCTTTCATATATCTCTCTCTTATACAGACACACATACATGTATGCATCTCATGGAGAAAAGATGAGTACAAAGAAAAATATTAAAATTAAATAGTGGTATTAAGATCAAGAAGAGTAATTATAACAATATGGGCAAGTGAGATAATTTCACCTTGCATCATATTAGATTTTTAAAAATATATGCAATCATAACAAGGTAACTCTAAAAGGATAAGGCCAGGGCACCTGGGTGACTCGGTAGGTAATGTATCTGATCTTGATTTTGGCTCAGATCATGATCTCAGTGTTGTGGGATCGAGCCCCATGCTGGGCACTGCACTCAGCATGGAGTCTGCTTGTCCCTCTCCCTCTGCTCTTCCCCATGCTTATGCTCACTCTTGTTCTCTTCCAAATAAATACATAAATAAATAAGTAAATGAAATCTTTTAAAAAATAAAAGGATAGGGGCGCCTTGGTGGCTCAGTGGGTTAAAGCCTCTGCCTTCGGCTCAGGTCATGATCCCAGGGTCCTGGGAACGAGCCCCGCATCCGGCTCTCTGCTCAGCAGGGAGCCTGCTTCCCCCTCTCTCTCTACCTGCCCTTCTGCCTACTTGTGATCTCTGTCTGTCAAATAAATAAATAAATATTTTAAATAAATAAATAAATGAAAGGATAAAGCCATGCAGAGACATTACATGCAAACAAGATGACAGAAGTTGATTATATAGAATTAGATAAATTTAATTGCAAAACATAAATAAATTTGGCAAATAGTGACATCAGGAGAAGATAAAAATTAAAAGCCATGATGAATCTTTAAGCATCAGATAACATAGAACCAAATACAAATACTAAAAATTGCTATAAGTACTAGAAGAAATTCAGAAACAAAATAGTAACAAGAAACTTAAATTTCGCCTCTTTCTGGACCAAGGGTGAGCAAACTTATTCTGTAAAGGGTCAGACAGCATATATTTCAGGCTTTGAAGGCCACAGATTCTGTCACAAATATGCAACTCTATCATACACGTTACATAAATAAGCAGGCTTTATTCCAATAAATCTTTATTTACAAAAACTGATTGCTGGTGGGTGTGCCCACTGTCTGAAATTTTTAACACCTGCTCTAGATCACAACCGGTCAACTAAGTGAGCATATGGAAGATCTGAAAAATATAGTAACATTGATCTAATTATTAGAATAGATCATAGTTCCATGTAAACAGAGAATACACCTTCTTTCCAATTCACTTACAAAATTTTGCAATGTGGAAGCAGTTGCTACCATTTATCAAGTACTTTGTATGGGTTTGGCGCTAAGAAATTCACATGCATCAATTCATGCCATTTCATGAAACAGATACAACTATTTTTATGCCCATTACAGGTTTAAAAAAACATTACGGTTTAGGTTACAAAAAAGTTTCTATATTATCCCCCACCTCTTTGCTTGCTCCTTATATTCCACTTAAACCTGTTCTAAATATATATGGAAAGTTTCATGTTTCCATACCTTTAACTTTGTTGTTCATTCTCGCTAGAATTCCCATTCCTCGCATTTCCACCATCAAATTTCAATCTTTATCCAAGATCCAGTGCAAAAAATATCTCTTCTATGAAATTTTCCCTTTTCCATTTCAAGAGAAAGCAACCTCTGTCTTCCTCCACACTCAGAAGGCCTTGTTCTCTGTTTGCAGTTATATTATCTGCTGTGTTGTTAGTTACACACATACGTTCCTTCCCTTCCTTTTTTGGGAAACTATTAGATATGTGAACTTATTCTAATTACTCTAACTTTTAAAGTATTCACATCATAACAGAAATACAATGAGCAAAGGCAACACTCATGTATGAGTTGAATGTGCCATGTTACTTTTCCCTTTCATAATGAGTTATGTATAATTTACCAACATTTATCAGATGATTATCTTAAAGGCATTTTTAGAGTTCACTAAAAAGAGCGTAAATCAACTTATCTTTCTATTGATCAAGTCACAGATAAATGCACATACATATCAATATGATGAAATTATTATATATAATGGATAAGTTTAATATATGTGTTTGTATTGTATATATATATGTAATACTATTATGATTAAGGATAATTATGGCTTAAAGATAGTTTTTCCTTTGGGGATGTTTGAATTTTCTATTCTATCACATTCTATCACAGTGCCTTTTGAAAATTCAATGATTATGTGTTGGGGAGGGGGGAGCAGAAAATATAGTTCCTCTGACTCAGTTGAATTAGGTAGTAAAGGAAAGAGACATTCTTAGGTCGGTTTCCCTCTTCGGCCAGAACTTCCTCTGGAAAGTTTCCCATCAGAGAATCAAGTGGCAACCCCAGACCCATGATGATCACACTAACGAGTTAGAGTAGCTGTAGCATTTATAAACTATAACTAATTCTCCACATAGTTTCTCTGTGAGGCAGCCATTCCAACAGATGTAAAAAGCTCTTTGTAAACAATTTTAGCAGTCATGTGTAATCACAATACATTATGTAACAGATGTGCCCAGGAAATTTAATTTGAGGGAAGAGTGAGGATTCACTGAATTCAGTAGAATAGCTATGACTAAATGAGAGTTTCTGCAAAGCTACCAAAGTTTCTTCAAGAGAAGCTTCCCTCACGATATTTTTCTAAACTTATGGGTAAGTATCATTCTTCCATGTTGAAAAAGAAATTAATTAAAATGTTCACTTATTATTATATTGTTTGTAGTGGCAGTTAGTGACTGATTTTTGGCCTGCAGGCTGGCCATGCTATCACTCTCAAAACATGCATTTTCTTTTACCATCCTCCATTTGCACTAAACAGTAAGAAGTCTTGTAAGGAAGCAGAAATTCAAAATTTAAAAACGAGAGAGAGAAAACTCACTATTCCCTGTTCTCAAATATGAAAATAAAACCTCTGGTAAATTGCAAGTGGTTCACACAGGCTTTCAAGAATCTCAGCGCTGGAAATGAGCTCTAATGAGCAGGTCAGAAAAGGTTTACTCAAAATGAAGGGGTTTTGGTGAGTTGTTCTTTTTAATCTCATTTTTTCCTCAAGGCACTTCATAAACATTAGCTCATTAATCTCACAACACCTCCATGACACAGGTTTGATGAAAGAAGCCAGTTATCTTCCCTGACTTTGTAAAGGAAGATGGAGCCCAAGCATTTCTTTTTTGCAGGGAAAACAGTCTTGACCACACTATGCCCCAGAGGGACCTGGTATGCCTCTGGATCTGGAACAGAGAATTTCATGATTTCCTCTAGGGAGTTATATCCTTGAGGTGGAGACAGATGTGGCCTTTACCCTTAGTCCTATAGCACACTGACCAGAAAATGCTAGACAGGCAGTTTTAGAGAGTGGATTGTGCTAAAAAATATTTTAGGAGAATCCGATGAAAAGTTGTGAGTAGGAGCCTGTGGATACAGTGGGGAGAGGACACAATTCTTCTGTGTTCCTCACTTGTCCAATAATGAATGATGAAACAGGAAGGGACTGCGGGTCATCTCAGGATGGCTGGCAGTTCATACCTTGCATGCTAACTCTGAGTGGGAGAAGCTTGCTGCTCTAAAAGAGTATGTGACAATGACTTTGGGGCCCTAACCAGTCTCAATTGGAACAGCAGCGCTGCCACTGGAAAAGGAGAGTGGAGTCAACATACAACTTCCCTTGATTTTCCCAACCACCTATTTTAAAATAGATATAGGAGCTCGCCCCTGGTTTCACAGCTGGTAAAATCTGGGTCTTTGGTTCCTAGTCTGGTATTTTTCCAAATTATTTGCCTGCAAAAGAGAAATCCATATGCAAAAATGTAATGGCTTAACTGTGTTTACAAACAAAATATATCAACTGTTTTTGCATAGAGCAGAATTTAATAAAGCACAGAAAAGTCTGCTCTCTTCCACCATTTAGAATGACAGGAGCTGGATAATAATAATGAGAGTAAATACAAATAACGCTGTCACCATTCAGAATAGCAGAGCAACTAATATCGAAGTAGAAAGATGCTTAACGCTCTTTCCGTTGTAGTTTATGTGACCCTTATACCAAAAGTCTCACTTGTTTTTGCTCAAATAAAGAGATTTTTTTTCCCATACTTATACTATTATGGCATGATCTCGAAGTGGCCATATAACAAGAATTTGCCCTTCCTCTAAAGTCGGCACACCTGCCCCATGGCTCTCTGTGATTTTCCGGCTCTGTGGCATGCCTCAGTCTTCAGTCCCTCAGGTGGTCACAGCTCAGTTGACCCCAGTGCTCCACTGCCCTCTGCTGAAGACAGCCTCAAAGTCCTGCTCCTTCCTCAGGAAGGAAGCCCTGCTCTCCCCATTCCCAAGCAGAGCAAAAACCGGTCTGTGACTTTTTTAAAGACCCTTCACTGAAGGTTTAGAGTTAAGGAGAGTGTAACATACAGAGTAGCATCCTTTGGCTAACAGACCCCAAATTCCATCACTGAATGAGTCCCTGGACCTTCAATCCAGGTCAGAAACCCCCAGCTTATACCCCAGAGCCATCGGTTTTCCTACCCTGGTTCCTGAGGATGTCTTTCCTTTGGAGCTCAAATGTGCAATTTTTAAATATTTTACTCCATATAATGTCTTTGGAAGGAAGCTTCGCTCAGCTTGCCATGTTTGACAATCCCTGAATATAGTTGTTAGTTAAACTCCACACTCCCAAAACCATTTAATGTAGTTCAGAGGTTAGGATCTTTATTTTTATTTCACCTCAAATTCTACTGCATTAAATGTCAATTCCTTCCACATGGATAAAGTTATGCAAAATCTATTGAAATACTTTTAAATTATACTCAGTCTTTTTTTTTTCTTTTTGCCCCTTAGTTTTGGAAATACTCTTGATTTAAGATAATCAGAAAAAAAAGTAAGAAGAGAAACTTAACTGATCTCTCCATGTTCACCAGTCATGATGACTTCAGCTCTTTTCTCCTGTTCAACCTGCTGCAAATTCATCATTATCTGTCAGTGACATCTGGACCTTTTCCACACGTCTGTCCAGCGAGCTGGGTTTGGAGCACTGTCTTACTGAACCTTGACTGCGTCTACCTGGTCAACACAAAAGGGTCAGACAATAATTCTGTGCTTTTTGTGTTGCTGCTTTGGGCTGGATTGGCAATAAATGATTCATGGACTGCAGAAATGAATATATAAGCAAAATGGAAGTATTGTGTGCCCTTGGTCTGACAGCAGATGTGTGAAAATTGTAGCAGAGTTTTTAGCAGGGGAAGAGTGAAAGAAAGAAAACAATTCTGTGTCAGCTTGCTGGACTTTCCTCTGATTTCTAACAAGGAAAAACATCTATTGTGTTGTGTTCTCAGCCTTTTGTCTGGCCAGAGGACTCAAGTATCTGAGCTCTGGGCAAAGCAGAGGACCAGCAGACCCTCAAAACTAATATTTATTAAACAATCACATTCAGTGAGTTCTCACTGAATGCGTTTTGTGTTCTAGACCCAGTGTGAGTTGTTGAGAAAACTACTGTTTTTTCTACTGTTGAGAAAAGAGCCACAGTTCCTGCCCTCAGGGGTTTGAGTCCAGTGTGAGAAACAAACATGTATAAAAGGACCATACAGATGTATTACTTACCTAGGAGTTAATTCATATAGTTTGGTGCCTATCAGAGCAAGGTATGAGCTCATGTTCAGATCCTAAGAAGGCTCTACAATTTTCAAGAGAGAATTTAATTTTAATTTTTAAATATTAAATTCTGAGTATACAAATACAAATGAAGAAAGAGAGAAAGCCGGAGCAGCTAGCATAAAGGGCCTTCTCTTCAGTGTATTGGTTTTTAAAGCACATGTGTAGGAGTGCCTAGGTGGCTCAGTCAGTTAAGGGTCCAACTCTTGATTTTTGGCTCAGGTCATGATCTCAGGGTTGTGAGATTGAGCCCCGTGTTGGACTCTACCTTGGGCATGGAGCCTGCTTAAGAGTCTCTCTCCTTCTCCCACTGCCCCTCCCCAGTCTCCCTCTGTTAAGAAAAAAAAAAAAAAGCTCATGTAGAAAACATGAAAATTCCACATCCAAGAACAAATAAACAGAAGTATATGATACTCCAAGCTCGGCATTAGGAATGTTAAAACCCAAAATGAACTAAGACTTGAAAAGAATGGCACAGAACTAAAGAGGCTTTGTTTTAACTATGTTTTGAGAAGAAGAATAAAAAAGGAATAGCCTCAGTATTTGGAACAGATGGTCTAATGCTGAGAGGATAAAAAGAAGACAAAACAATCCGACTTTTCTCTACCTAGAGAAAAATCTTCAAACTGGAAACAATAAACCAAATAAAATAGAGCAGAAAAACCAAACAGTAAATGATAAGACTTCCTAGATATGTTGGATGAATTTTTATTAATAGGCCAATTACATTTCAAGCTTTATAGATGATATTAAAGTAAATGTGTCAAGTATAAGAATATGAGCAAATGTTATCCTTATTTTGAAAAGGAAGAAAGGAAATTTAAGGGAAAATAGTTTATTCAACAGAAGGTAAAAGTCTGAATCAGTTATCAATGATCAAGCAGATGGATTTTGGGTACTAAGAAAAAAATATATTGGTAATTAGGGGTCTCAATACCAATTTATGTGAAAGAAGTTATTTTAAAATGACCATATTATTTTTTTCATGTAGTTATGACACTGGTCAATCAGACAAAGAGATCAGCATTCTCCTTGTTAAATATAGGAAGTAAGGAAAAATGGGGAGAAAAGGGTAAAGAGAAGAAGGAAACAACAGAGACATGAAGGGAGAAATAAAATCTACTATTATCGGATCCAGAAGACAAAATTAAAACTGATTAGTAGAAGCTACTATGAGGGACACTTTAGATGAGTAAAGAGAAAAAAAAAACATTTAAGGTTTGAGTCATTACCAAGTGTTACATGGGACAATTATATAACTTATTTCAATCAGCCCCAACAACTTTATGAACTAGGCATTTTATCTCTTTTTTCTAGGTGAATTATTTAAAGTCCTAAAAATTTGCCATGCGGGCCAACTTTACATGAGCAGAAAGGGACAGAACCAGGATTAATAACCATGTCTTTTCAATTCCACAGTCCTGGCACTTTGCTCTTCATCACTGTGCTTCAAAGCAATAAAAAGTCTTCTTGCCATTAAGAGAGGCCACCGGAATCAACAGGATAGAAGTAGACAAGAGGGAGGGATCGAAATGACTACCAAGTTTTGACTTGATGACAAATCTAGGCATCTCTTACAATTAAAAAAAGAGATGCCATCATTACCTTGTATCATTTTGAATACATACATATATCAAATCAAAACATTGTGTACCTCAAACTGAACCAATGTCCTATGTGAATTATACCTCCATAAAGCTGAAAAAGGAAAAGAGATGGCCACCTATGGAATGGTCTGCTTTCTGAAGAGAGGAACTTACTGGGAGCATTTTGACTGGATGGTCACCAGTCAGAAGAAACAAAGAGGAACTTCATGAATCAGGTGAGGAACTGAACTAAATGCCATGAAAGATCCCTTCTAACTGTAAGTTGTTAAATCTCTGTGATTGTGCTTTTATTAAGGTCTGTTAGCTTCCTTACTATCATAACCCTTCTAGAATATTTACATGGTCTAAGATTAGCTTGTTAGCCAAAAGTTATAAAATTTCAGTAGAGGTATTTTGGGGAAGGAAAATCTCACCATCAAATTATACCATGTAGGCAGCTACCTACATTGCCTTGGTTGAGAAATGTATGTTTTGATTCCAGCTCTGCTGTGCTTCTCTCTGTGACTAATGGCAAATTGTTGTATGTCTATTTATGTACTTTGTAACATCTATTGCTAATAATTTAATTTGCAATTTAAAAAAGAAGTCTTAGTGCACAATAGGCTTTTTAGACCTTTCTCCCTACATATAGAAAGATATTTAACATATAAACCTATACCATCTATTGTATGTTTAATTTATAAGTCAGGACATAAGTCACTGTGTGCTGCAACACAAAGAAAATATAAGAATCTCCTAAAAGGGGCGCCTGGGTGGCTCAGTGGGTTGATCCTCTGCCTTCAGCTCAGGTCATGATCTCAGGGTCCTGGGATCTAGTCCCGCACTGGGCTCTCTGCTCAGGGAGGAGCCTGCTTCCCCCGCTCTCTCTGCCTGCCTTTGTACCTGCTTGTGATCTCTCTCTGTCAAATAAATAAATAAAATCTTTAAAAAAAAAAAAAAAAGAATCTCCTAAAAGACAGAAAAGTTAAAAAATCAATAAAAGTTAAGCTGTCACTTTGTCCTAAAAGTCTGAACTTATTTTTTAGCTGTGATTATACATATCACTTCTTTTAAGATAATAATCTGCAAACGAACTCCACATGTCTTGCTTTTTAGCTCAACTCATCAGTTTTCACCTTACCATATCAGTTACATCTGCCTAAGACCTCCTCTGTACACAGTTACTACAATTCTGTTCCCCTCTTTCAACCAAGAAGATCAGAGGAATACAACATTGGAGAAAATACTTCTGGAGAGCAGTAAATGGCTAATTTTGTAGAGGTTAAAACAGAAATTTAAATTAACCAAGTTGGAATCAAACTGGGCTCTAAAAATTTTCATATTCTATTTCAAGTTGGAAATCCATACTTATGAAGAGGATTCTGATAGGCAGAAGAAAATGACACCACCTCCTCCCCTTTTCATATCCTGAAATGAAGGAAGGGGAAATAACTTTTTTTTGACACTGCTAAATAAACCACATAATCCTAATTCCTGCTAGGCACCTTCCATATATGATCATATTTAATTATCACAAAAACTCTGACAGATGAGGACACTGAGGGATGAGAAGATAGGTTATCTGTCACAATTATAAATCTAATTAGTGGTAAAGTTAGAATCTAATTAAGAGGAGAACTCAAACCGCTATCTTCTTTACTACACCACTCAAAAAGCCTTCCATTATACAAACTTAGTTATATTTTATACATGGATTCAGCAATACAGTTTTTCTTTTCTTTCTGAAAGCCCACAACACTGAGAAGAGGGAGGAAATTAGATTCTTGGGTAACACATAAACATTGGGTTATAATAGCTCAGAAAACAAAACTGGCTCTAGTGGTATTCTGTTGGCAATAATAACTAAAGAAGTAGGCAAGTCAGTGCTGGTTCAGAAGATTACTATAGAGGTGGAGCTCAGCAAAGAGCTGAGGTAGGATTCCCTTGCCAAGAGTCAAGTGAGAGGCCCTCAGGGTGGTGAAGTCAACGCTCTAGTTTCAGAGAAGGAGAGTGACAAATGTTAAGTCCATGCTACAGGGCTCTGTCCACTTCATGGAGGTTCAGACTAGGTCTCACGACTAGACAGAGGTACAGAACAGGAGAAAAAATGTTACCAGACCCAGAAAGTATCAGCTCCACAATGGCACAAGAATGTACCATGGGAAGTAAAATTTTATGGAATGATCCAGGAGTGTGACCTACTTCCAAGTCACATCAGAATGAAGACCTGGAGTCAAGATGGAGGTAAATCTTATAGGGGGTGGAGGTTAAGGAGAGAGGTACTGGCTCTAAAATCAGAACTCAGACCAAAATAAAATCTACTTCAAATCTACTCCTAGGAAATCCTTTAAATCACCTATAATACATAGTGATACTCACACACTATAAGTTTTAAAGATTTTATTTATTTATTTGATAGGTAGAGATCACAAGCAGGCAGAGAGGCAGGCAGAGAGAGAGATAGGAGGAAGCAGGCTTGCCGCGGAGCAGAGAGCCCGATGCGGGGCTCGATCCCATGACCCTGGGATCATGACCTGAGCTGAAGGCAGCAGCTTTAACTCACTGAGCCACCCAGGCACTCCTTTTTTTTTTTTTAAGATTTTATTTATTTAAGTTTTAGACTCACTGAACTAGAATAGAAGAAGTGAAAAAAAATTCAACAATTTGAACCAAAGTATTGCTCATCTTTACAATTTATTCAATTTGTTTTAATCTTAACCTCCTGTGATTTTAAAATACGTTAATAGGTTTGTTGGTTGCTGAAAGAATTAAATGCAATTGTGATGTTATAGTTTTCCTCATATTGAAATCTTAAATTTTAAATCAAATTGGTTATGTGCAGTATTGCATCAATATGTCAAGACTATCTTAGAGACAGATGTATTGGTGAATTGTGGGAGCTGTCAGGAGTATAGTCTTCAAGGAGCTAGCTGAGGATGGCAAGTGAGGTGCCTGAAAAAGATGGACAGTAAATCACACCGGTGCGATAAATTTGGCCATGATCTCTTTGAAGGAAGTATGGGATCTTTTGTGGCTTTTGCAAGACAGTTCTTGAATCACAAAGCAGTTCTCTATAATAATCATAGGATGCATCATTCTAGATATATTTGTTCCTCAATAATTATGTCACATCTATCAATCTGTCATCAGAGACATATATAAAAATAAGACTATAAATTAATGGTAATAAATGGGTAATTAACATACCAAAATATGCACCGTCCAAATGAACATAGTGACTTGACAGATAATGTATAAAATGTTTTTTAATGTCACGTGTCATTAGAGAACTACTTAGTTTTTAGCCAGAATTATTTTAATGGCTGATATAATTTAATATTTAGTTCAAGTAGATTTTGGTCAGGGAAAAAGTTCATCTTTTCTCAAAGATTAAAGATACTGTACCAATTAGAATACTCCCAAAATGTGGGAAGGCATTTCAAAAAAGGAAACCCCAAAAATGATCATTAGAATTGGTGCTAAGGAGAATACTTTTACAGAGCCCTGGAACAAAATCTTGCTTCTTATCTTAAGATACAATAATGATTTTATGAAATGCTTCTATGATGCCAACTAGCAAACTTTCCAGAAGCTTTCCGAGATTACACCACGGGTGAATTATGTTCTCTCCTCCAATCTAGCCCTGCTGCAGGATTTCAAATGTCAGGAATGACAGACTTTCAAATTCTTTGAGTGACTGGACTCAACGGCAGTCTTGGCCAATACTATGGGCAGACAAAGATGTCGTTCTTTGTCCTTCTTTCCCTTATGTGCCATTATGAATGGGATTGCTTCCTTTTCTGAATTTCTACATCATTGTTTAAATTCATTTGACTTTTACCTTTTTCTGCTTCACATGAAAGGTAGAGTTTAGTCTTCTTTCTACTTGTTCATATATCTTGGCAATCAGTATCTATGACTGATAGCAACAGCCATTATTTGTTGAGTACCTAGTCATGTTGCAGAGAAGATCACATGCATTATTTCCTTTTAGCCTCTTAACAGGCTGATAAGGTGATATTACTATTCTTTTTACTTGTGGAAACTTATGTTTGGTTAACTATTTTCTCCAAGTTTACATAGCTGGTCAGGAGGAGTGAAGATGGAAACCAGGGCATCTGTCCAGAATAAATTCACGAATGATAAAAAATTTCCCACTCTCCTGATCTTGCCTTAGAGAGAGGTTGTAAATATATTAAATAATAAAATATGATTATTGTAGAAATCTACCTTTCCCTGCTTTTAATGAACAATTTTGGTTAGAATATGTTACATGGTAATGGGACATATCTAGAGTGTGGTTTTTGTCTGAAACAAACACACACCCTCAATAGTTAACCTCAGTATTTAAAATAATATTTTGTTTCCATATTTTAGGTATTTAAGTTTATGTTTTAAGGCATTTTTATCTTTTTCACAGAACGCTGCCCTCAAATATTTAGTTCTTGGTTCATTTCTTTCTTCCTCTCTTGAGGATTTTCTAGGCTTTTGGCAATTCTTAATTCTGGTTTAGCTTTGCTCACACTAGGCTGATATTATTTTTCTTTCCAATTCGCAAGTGGCAGCTGTGTGTTGGTAAGTGTGCACGCTGACATCCTCCATTCCTGCTCTATTGCTCTTGTTAGCATGCCAAAAGCTACCCATCATTCATATACAGTGATCCCATTTCTATACCCTACCCCCTCTACACGCACTTAAAATTAATTAAGTGAGTTATTTTAAGACAACTGCAATCATGGACTTGGCATTTATCAAAGTCTCAAGATAAATCTTTAAGATCTAAATGACATAATCCTTACTACTGCTTAGACTTACCAAGGATCAAGTAAAAATACATTACAACACACTGTACTCACTGTTTAAGTCATTAGTCTATGTTTCCAGTTATACTTTTTTATATATATATATATTTATGTAATTGTCTAAAAAAGATTTTAATTAGTACTTAGCCATCACAATCATGACACTCCCCATGGTTGCATAGTGGCTAAGACTATAGTCTTTTCTACTATTCAACCATAGAGATCTGATCCTCACCCTGCTCAGTTACAAACTGTAGGTCAAGCTTCCTCTTTCCCAGTCTCTATTTTCATCTAAAATAGGAGCATGTTGAAGGTTTTCTATTAGATAATGAAGCCAAAGGGCCAGTGTGGGGAGTGCTCCAGAACTATTGCCTCACCCCTTATTTTACAAGTCTATATGTCTCTTCCAGACCTACAGCATTAATATCATCTGATTTCTGTCAATCCTTGAATTTATGTCTTCTCTCTGCATTCAAGGTTCACATATCCACTTCCTACTTAGTATCTCCACTCAAGCTGAAGGGACATCTCATATTAAATATCAGAACAGAACAGATATCCAACCTGCACTCCCTGCTGTCCTAACTTACTCCCTCAATTCAGCAAACATTATTCACTATTGCTCAGACCTATATCCATAATATTTTTTTCCCTCTGCTCTTCATTCAATTCCCTAGTAAGTCCTATGTGCACTACCTCTAATATGCCCTAATTATGACCAATTTCAATTTTTTTCTGTTGCCAACTTTTGTTGGCTTGGACTGCTGTGACAGTCAAACAACTGTTCTCCCTACTCCCCAGCAGAAGAAAACAGAAGCAAGTTGTAAGATCATTAAGCCTAAGCAAAGAGAAAGACAAGCTCACTGCTGTGGGTTAGGTTAGTGATTCTTAAAGTGAGAAATGCTATATTTAAAAGTCTGGACCTGGAGTATCAGCATCTTGTAGGCACTGATTACAAATGCAAATTCCCAAACCTAACCCATATCTACTGAATGAGAATCTCTAAAGGTGGGGATCAGCAGTCTGTCTTAACACACCTTGAAGGCAACTCTGATGCATGATCCAGTTTGAGAACAGTCAGCTTAGGCTGCAGTAGATGGGTCCCACTACCATCCAGAACAATGCCAAAGAGTAGGTGATGACCCCAGAGCCTGTATCAGTCTCCACACAGCAGCAACTGTGCAGTGTAAGGAAGGAACTGGCACAGAGCACCTGCCCAGCCCTCTCTCTTTAGTGGTACAGCTTCAGATCTAGTGCCCCAGCCTCAGGGATAAAGGCCACAGAAAGGGAGTGCCTTGCACAGGGGACACAGCATCAGCTTCCCACTGCATCAACAGCAGTGGGGAAACTCATAACAAACCTGAAACCACAAAACCATAAAGATCATCTACTACAGTTTAATGGAAGAATGTTTACTCTACTCTTTTTTAAACTGTGGTAAGAACATTTTAAGTTGCTTTTTTCAGTATGCCTTCTATCCTAACACTTCCGTGGCCTATTACAATGGTCCAGAAAAAAACAGCAGGTGCTCTAAAGATACCTCCATTTGACCCCACATATGATGTGGTTTTCCCCAAATTCTCTCACTCCTCCACTAGAGTCTTCCAAGAAATAGACTTAGTCTTGTTTATCTTTGAATATTTAGCCCAATTCCTAGCAAATATTAAACTGTCGATAAATATTTGAACTTAATTAAAACTAGAGATAGTTTTCCTTTATAAATTCCAAAGGTAATTGATTATCTGGAGGCAGATTATTTGACTTTGTCCCTATTTTGTGCCCTGTACTTTAGATAGGCTGACATTTACCCTATTCAGCAAACATGATTCTCTTTTTCACTTCCTAACTGTCTCTCATATTTTTACCTCTATGGAAGAGACTGTGCAAGCTATTTTTTAATTGATTTGCTAGACAGCTATTTTATTGACCCCCCCGCCCAGAGTAAGTAATCCAAGAGAGAGATAGAGACAGAGCACACACACACCCAAAACCACAACTTCTGCCACATTTTATTTGCTAGATGTAAGTCACTAAGTATACCCTATCACAGTAAAATAATTAGGTTCCACATAAAGAAAAGAGGAGTATCTAAGAATGTGTGGACATATCTTAGGTCCACAGCAATTGGTTTACAACTGTAACTAAACAAACACTTCTTTTGAAAAGAGACATTCTAACAAATTTTAATTTCCCATAATAAGTATTAATAGCCTCAAGGTCACAAGTCAGCAGATGGCAGAAAGAGTGAAACATGCATCTATGAATAATATAGAACACTCTGTTTTTCTTGGTAATCAGTCATAGCCAGAAACTTAACTATTATGACAAGATTCCTAATAGTATTGATTTCACATACATTTGCAAAAGGTTGATGAATAGCTTGTATGTTGTGTCCAAGTGATGGGAGGAGATGAATGGCTGAAGCAGTGAGTTGAGAGAAACAGTACTGATGAGTAGAAATGAGATTGGAAAGTTAGAAGGGAATCAGTCAGATGATACAGGTCTTGTCAGCTAGGTAGGAATTTTGATTTGCATGACTTAAATTAGCCACTGGAAAGTTTGGGGTAGAAAAATAACTTAATCTGGTGTATTTTTGAAAAGACCATTTTTCAATGCCATGTGCAAAATTGACTATAATGGTATAAATGGGGAAAGAGACAAGTGAAGAGACAATTGCAAAAATCAGGCTTGGGCCAGAGCAGTAGTGGTATAAGTGTTTGCGTTGATAATGTAAACCTGGTTACATTTTAAAGGTAGAACCAACAGGATTTGGTGATGGATTGGATGTGTGAATTATGAGAGAAAAAGAGGACACTTTGACATAAAGACTGGATACTTGGTGTACCATTTCCTGATATGGGAAAAACTATGGGCAGATTAGTTTCAGAGAGGAAGAACAAGAGTTTGCTTAGAATATGTTAAACTTGGGGTGCCTGGGTGCTCAGTGGGTTAAGCCACTGCCTTCGGCTCAGGTCATGATCCCATAGTCCTGGGATCGAATCCCGCATTGGGCTCCCTGTCCAGCAGGGAGCCTGCTTCCCTCTCTCTGCCTCTGGCTGCCTCTCTGCCTGCTTGTGCTCTCTCTCTCTCTCTGACAAATAAATAAATAAAGTCTTTTTTAAAAAAAGAATATGTTAAACTTGAGGTATATAACAGAAATATTATCAGTGAGGATAGGCTAGATGTAGGTACAGAACCAATAATCCCACGATATTATTGACTTATAAATAGGTCTATTTCTAACTCTTATTTCAAGTCCAGCAGTGCCAACAGCAGGCTCTGCCCATTTGGGTCACTCAGAGAGCCACTGTGATGGAGTCTGTTTCTAGACATATCCTTTTCCCTGTTAGATAGCATGATAGCCAAGGGAATATGGTGACTATGCTCTGGCTTTTTAAGGCTTCACATATCAATGACCCTAAAATACTTTTCATTAGGAAAAGTATGCATATGGCTAGCTACCTTGAGGAGGAGGGTTCAGAGAAATGCAAGTCTACCATGACACAAAAGTAGGAGAGTATTTATGAATAACTCTAACAACCTCTACAATATCAAAGTAGTAATGCTAAAAAAAAAAAAAAAGTAGTAATGCTGAGTAAGGTGATGGGTACTTAAGTCTGGAATCAAGGAGAGAGCTCAGACTGGAAATATGTATTTGTGACTCGTCAGCATGCAGGTGGTTAGCAAGTAGGTGGGTCTAGGTGATGCCACCAAAGCACTGAAATCCTAGGGTTGAGATACCTCAACATCTAGAAGTAGGAAGAGGCAGCTGGGTTGAGGAGTGAGCTGAAAGGAGAACCAGGAAACACTGAGGATTTAATAATAAATGCAGATAACGTTCTTTGATTTGTTTGAAAGAGAAAGTAGACATTTCTGTGTGGTAGTGTCTATTTTCCCTGTGAAATAAGAAACAAAGTTACCAGTTAAGAATCAAAATGAGGAAAATGCGGAGATGAGAGAGAGGAGCAAAGGTATATACTATTGATCTATAAAAGTAAGAGAGCGAGTATCATGGGGAAATGGAGGAGAATATTTAGGTAACACTGCAGGGGGATGACCTGAGGCAAATCATCATGGATTTAAAGATCTGTCAGAACAATTGTGTGATTTTCCTGGCAGCACTGTCACCTGCTTAGGTGCAGGTAGAGAACACATGAAGGGTCATATTTAACTGGGCTATATTTGCCAGCCCACAGTGAGAGGGATGAAAGATCTGGGAGTATATATGAGATGTGTTTATAATCACTGGCCATGGGGATTAAACGGGCTAAGTAGGAGCTGAAAATATGGGAGAACTGAGGAACAGTAAAAAGTAGAGAAGGATTAATAGTTTGTGGAAAGGTCCTAAGGGCTTTGAGAAATCCCTGGATTTGGGGCAGTAAAGAAAGACAACTAAACGGATAATATCTATGTGTTAAAGATTAATAAGGTCTAGGCTGATCACTGAAGTAGATGCCTCAGATTGGAGGACAGGAACTTTGGAGGAAAGAGTCATGGATCTGGAAGCCAGTTTATTGGAGAAATCATTAGTATGGATGTCAAAAGCCCAACATCAAATTTTTGTAGTGAAGGTATCAATGTTAGGAGAGATGGGAAAATGACAAAAGCACTTAGAGTTCAGTGGGTCTCCATAGTAACACAGATGGTGAGGTCCAGACTGATGGAGGGTTGACAATATACAGTGGGAGCAGGCATAGAGGGAACAGTGTCCTATTCATCTTAAAACATGGTCTGATGAAGCACCTGTGAGATACCCAAATGAAGATGTCTAGGAGGCAGCTGGATAAACAGGACTGGCTGTTCAAAAGAGATCATCACAATGGCAGTCATATATTTGAACATGCACAGCACCTAGAAGGCAAAGGCAGTTATGAGAATAAATGAGGCCAATGTGGGAAAACACACAGACCTGGGAGAGAAGAGAACCAAAGAAAGAATGCTGAAGGACAAGAACATTGAGACACTATGCAAAGGAACAGGGAGAAAAACTAGGAAAAATGATCAGAGATGAGAGAATTCTCAGAAGACAATGGCTTCTTAAAAATTGTTTGGCTTTTCAGTAAATGATATAAAACTGAAAGGCTAAAGTGAGTTTGAGGCAGTAATAAGGAAGCCTAAAAAAAAGTAAGTGAGATGAAACTGATTTTAAATTCTTAGGAGTGACTGTTTAATAAGTAGATGGATAATTTGAGAGTCTCACTGTCTTTATTTTTTTCTGACATTCCTTTGTAAAAGCTACATTATCAGCCTATATTAGAAGAACAAGTGGTGAGGCTGGCTTTGCCATGTTATTGTAGCCATGACTTTGTTGCATTTAGGGACCAGGTATTTTGCCGTAATACTGCTGTCTAGAAATGCTGTGCTGAATTTCAGCAGACCATGTCACCTTAGCAAACAGTGATGACATCATCAGTGCCAGAGCATTGCATTCCCTATGTGTTCCCTTAAGAATCCTACTAAGGGGACGCCTGGGTGGCTCAGTTGGTTAAGCGGCTGCCTTCGGCTCAGGTCGTGATCCCAGCGTCCTGGGATCGAGTCCCACATCGGGCTCCTTGCTTGGCAGGGAGCCTGCTTCTCCCTCTGCCTCTGCCTGCCTCTCTGTCTGCCTGTGCTCGCTCTCTCTCTCTCTCTCTCTAACTAATACATAAATAAAATCTTTTAAAAAAAAGAATCCTACTAAGGTGCTCTGAGACATCAGCATGAACACATGACAGAGGGCCATAGAAATCCATTCCCTGCCATATTTCTTAGTTTACAAAGAAATTTCATATGCTGTCACATATTTTGAGTTATGAACTAAAACCTGATTAACTTCACTTTCAGGTTTTTGTATATACTATTGTTTAAACATGGATGTGTGACATTCTAAAGAAGGTATGACACTCTAAAGAAGCTGTTGACAGGCAAAATTAGTTTGTTTGGGGCTATAGACCCCAATAATAGGCTCCATATCACTTGCATATCATACTTTGTTTTAAACCTTTACATATTTCAAGTTTATTAAAACTATTCTCTTGGAACTCCTTTTAAAAGATACTTTTGGGATATATAAACAAATATGGTTTTAATTTGAAGTCAACCCTAAAATATCTGGAAAAATCCCGTGAATTCTCCAGAAGTCCCCAGACAACCAAACTAGTTCAAGTTAGGACAATAATCATACTAAATTTACTTATAAACCTAAAATAAATAAGAAAACAAAGCTTGCAGATTTGTTATGTCATTACCATATGAGCCATCGATAATTGCCTTCCCCTAAATAAAGGTGTACCACAGGATAAAATCCTTAATGAAAGATTAATATGAAACATTACAGTATTTACATCTGATATAAGTGTAAAACTACTTAAGTAGTTACTGGTGTTTCTAATTAATAACTATAATATGTTTTAGTAGTACAGCCCATGGAAAATATTTCTATTTTAAACTCATGGAAAACAATATTTTTAAGTATTGGAGAAAACAATCTGACTCACTTTTTTTGACATGTAGAAACTGAATAACATTTCTTTCCTTTTTAAGAAATTACTGTTTTATTTACCCAAGAGAATTATCTGACCCTGAATTTTGCTCAGTTTCTGAGTAGATTCTCAACATATAAGCATTTTCCTTACAATTGCACTGATTTTTCAAGATGAAATTTCTTGGAGTCTGCACATTTTCATCTGCAGAGTCATAAGACACACAATTCAGATTCCCTTTTTACTGAATTTTGATGAAAAACAAAACGTTTTTATGTGGAGACTTGAACTAAACTGTCTCTACAATCCAGTTTTACTAAAAATGGTCTGTATCCTACAGAACAATATTATTCTTGATTAACATATACAGCTGTCTGATTAGGCTGGTTTCTGAAAGTCAGGCTCCTCTATGATGAGATATGGCAAGTGAGACTTTTTCAGAGTATACTGCACACTTAAAAGTAGGTAGAAGGAGTATAGACAAGAAGCAGAAAATCCTAAATGTTGGATCAATATAATGACACAAAAGTGATCTTACACACACATTTTCTATAACACTCCAGGAATGTTCTGCTGTTAACAGGATGGAGTTCTAATTATTGTCCATTAACTTGAAGATCCTTACCCTGACCTATCAGTGGTTTCATGGTGCATGTTTGGTCATATCCTCCACTCCATTATAGCTGATCCTCTTTGTCCTTCAAGTAGCTGACAGAGCTTGAGAGTAGCATTTCTCATTTTACAATGTATTTATCTGCTTTTATGTCTATCATCCTGACCAGACTTAGTTCCTCTACTGAGAAAAGACAGTCTTAATCATTTTGTATCCCCAGTGCCTAATAGGGTTTACATCGGGAAAACCTCCGTAATGCTTGTATAATAAGAGAACACAAATTGTGTCTGTGTGTTTGTATGTGTATGTGAGAATGAGAAAGCATGTGCACACACTTATATGCATGCATACACAAGTACATGCATAATATAACAAAATATATAAATATATTTATAACAGGATATTAAAATACAGAACTTTCTGACTCAGTTTTAGTTAAAGCCTTAAGATAACAGATGACAACAACCTCCCCTAAGCTAAATCACCTTAATAAGACATTCAAAAATTCAAAAATTCAAATTTTCTGAGACAGAGTCCCTTATAAACACATTAAGTCTATTTAAGCACTAAAGCAGAAGAATAGAAGAAGATGGAAATTAAGGACTGGATCACTTTGGAGAGAGTTGTAAGGGTTTGCATCACATGCCAGAGGAAGGATGATGGGGACTTTTATCTCATCTCACATATTGTGAGAAGAACTTTAAAGAAATCACTTGGAGAAGGGAATATATGGTGCCTGGATTTTGAGGATGCAGTGGAGGGATGTTTGACTCATGGGTGAGGTGCTGATTGAAGATATCTGTGGCACTGCATCAGAGGAAACCATTTGGGGAATAAGTGCATCTGCATAAGGGCAGGTCTAAGGTGTGTGTTGACAGGTGTATAAACTGCAAAAGGGATATTAGCTCAGGTTGTTTAAAATAATACTCTCTAAGAAGACTTCTTGTACAGGGCAAGTAGACCTCAACAAAAAGAGGCATAATATCAAGAGGGAGCATCTTCTGATGCCAGCCAAGGCACAGTGCCCTGATATCAAGAGCACCATTGTAAGAGATGTGAAGAGTGAAATCTGAAAGCACTCACCACCAAGGACAATATCAGTCACGGCCAAAGACATCCAATGCCAGTTACATGAGTTTTAGTGATGTGAAATCTGTTTTGTCAGGCTTCAACCAAGAAGGAGCAGAGGGCAGGCAAAAGCTGGGCAAGCAAAGTTAGAAGTAACAGGTAGGGATGCAAGAACTTAGAAATGAAGCTTACCGAGGACTTCTCTCTCCCTTATAGTAGTAGTTCAACTGGAAGCAAGCCCTAGCTCAAGGGAGTGAGAACCTTTAAATTGGAATAAGGCTGAGAGATTCATTTATCACTCTGAACTGCATTTTTCAATTACTAAATTGAGACCTTTTTGGCAATTGACATGACCAGAAGATTCTGATTTTCCAAGAAGCCCCAAAAGTCATGAAACCACTCCAAAATTCTAAAGAAAGGGAAGAAAAAACAAAAACGGAAACAACAATCCCAAGGTAGGTTTTAACAGTCAAGAGAGGAAAAATAAATTTGTATTCTGATTGTTTCTATGATTCCTGATTGTTCAGTGTAAACTCTACCCATATGATTCTCATCATTATGGAGGAATACATACCTGTGGAGTACTAGAACTTTGGAAGTTTACTTAAAATATTACTCCTCCAAGGGGCTATTCATACTTATGTTTAACCTATCTACTAGCCCTCTATAGATGAACTACTCTTATGTTTGTTTACACATGTTTATAAGTTTAGAGCATTATTATCATCTGTAGACTCTAAATGTGTTCATTTTATTCCAAAAACAAATGATATAATTTATTTTAAAATAAAAATTTAATTAAATATTAACTTAGAGGACCAGGACATTCTCTAACCAAAACCTTGGTCCTCTTGATCCTTAATAAGTGGCTTCTGATAATCCCATGTGTTCAGTATGGGAAATGCTTTGCAGAAAAAAATATTCAGGCTGAAGCACTTGCTACATAATTCCTTTCCTAGGCTCTGAGCTCCAATTTCCTTATCACTGCTTATCATCCTGTGTTTTTTTTTTCTTCCTCATTCAATATTGTTATCATTTAATGAAACAAACCTATTACCCCAAAATATTTGAGATAAACAAAGCTGGTAATTCCAGAACTTAAGAAAAAAAACCTTGAATTTTAACATGATTTTGGATATGAATTTTGATTCTTTCAAAATATAATACACATCACACACACACACACACACACTTTGCGAGAGAATGTAACTATAAACATTTTGTTTTAAAGTATTTCTCAAAGGATTTGTCTCATAGAAAGAGCATCTACTTTGCATATAGTCTTAGAACTGAAGCTACATGTCTTCCCTGGGGAAATAATTCTAATACACAATTCACTTCTAGACATTCTTGTGTTTCATCTTTTAATTCAATCTTTCTGTTTTCTGCCCTGTTCAAACAATGCAAATCAAGCTTCCTCTGGTTTTTAGATCACTTAAGTTAACCTTATAATTGCTTCATAAGATTTATCAACTCTATAAACTTTCTCCAGCTCACCTACTATATCCAACTAAAATGCAAAACTAAAAATAAATAAAATTTATCTGCAAGTAAACAGAAATGTAGTTTAGTCACAGAAAAAAATCTTCAACATAAACAAATAGGCTAAATATTGTTGGGGAAGAAACATCACTATGCTCAAAGGCCACTCTAATTTCTTAGGGGTTCAGGCTCTGTGCAACATGGGATGATACTAATACCTCCACCAGATATACACCTTTCAAGTATTTCTCTGTCAAATGTCTCTAGATTACACTGAATCTCTCTGAGTTTAAAAAATGATTATCGCTGGAGAGAAGTTAAGATGGCAGAGAAATAGGGTGATCCTAAGCTTGCCTAGATCCTTGAACACAGCTAGATAATTATCAAATCATTATGAATACCCAAGAATCAATCTGAGGTCTGAGAGAACAAAACTGCAAGCTTATAAGTAGAAAAGTAACCCCCTCTGGAAAGTAGGAGGTGTGGAGAGTTGACTTGGGGGAGATAAAACTGTGGGTACAGGGGTGGGGCGAGAACCCTACTGCAAAGTATTATAAATAGTGGAATGCAAAATCTAAAACTTTGTCCTAGGGTCATGCCTGACTTAAAGGTGCTCACATGGGGAAGTGGAATGGACCCAGGAGTGGACAGGATCTGAGCATCCCCTGGGTCACAGGAAGAATGGGTGGCACCAAGGTGCTACACTGTTCCCAGGCATAGGAGTAGAATCTCGGGCTGAGGACAGCGAGCTTATAGCAAGCCTGGGGGCCAACTCTCTGCTCCACATTGCCATAAACTCTGAACCACTGAGAAACATGCAACCACTCTCTTGTCGCTGGCTGGCAAAGGCCAAAGCTTGGTGAGACCATCCCCCAGAAGATGAGCACAGTCTGTGCTGGGAGAGTCCCTGAAATTTGCTTTTGAAACCCAGTTGTGCTCATGAGGTAAAACAGTTCAGACACAGGCAGGGTGAAGGCAGGGACTTGGCAGAAGCCAGGGACACAAGAGGAGTAACTGACTGCTCTTTGACAGTTTCCTGAAAAGTGGGGGCTGTGAACTCTCAGCACTGGCACTAGAGAGGAAAGCATAGCCATTTTCATCCCACGGACCAAGGAGCAAAACAGTGCCACCTAGTGGAGACCAGAGCAGTTTACACCAATCTCCCCCACCCCAACCCCCTGCTGCCCAAAACCTCGTCCTTCCCCCCTCCCCATAGGCTCATCTCCACTAAAACAAATTGGACTAAAAATCAGTACAGCAGGCCACTCTCCCAGAAGATCAGCACAAACACCTAGCCAGCACCAAGTCTACTTACTGATCATCAAGTGCTGCAAAGCTCCAGCTCTAGGGCAAATGGGATCTAGCTTTTGTTTTACTTTTATTTTTATTTTCTTTTTTCTTAATTCTTAAAATTCCTTTTTAAATTTTTATTATTTTTTAAATTTAATTTGTATATATTTATAGATTTTATTTTGTTTTTTACTTTTCATTTTATTTAATTTGTTTTTATTTAATTTTATTTATTTATTTTTTGAATCCAGCTTCTTTTAACAAGTGACTAAAACACACTCAGGAACTAGATTATTTTTTTCTTTCCTTTTCTCTTTTCTCTTTTTTCTTTTCTTCTCTTTTCTTTCCTGGCCAAAATGAATAGATGGAAAAATTCACCCCAAAAGAAAGAACAGGAAGTAGAACTCAAGCCAGGGATTTGATCAATACAGATATAAGCAAGATGTCTGAACTAGAATTTAAAACAACAATTATAAGGATACTAGCTGGGCTTGAAAAAGGCATAGAAGACACTAGAGAAACTCTTACGGCAGAAATAAAAGAACTAGAATCTAACCAGGCTAAAATTTAAAATGTCACTGAGATGCAAACTAAAATGGATGCCAGGAAAATAAGGATGAATAAAGTAGATGAATCAATCAATGATGTAGAAGAAAAAATTATGGAAAATAATGAAGTTGAAAAGAAGAGGGAAAGAAAGGTAATGGGCCATGAAGGTAGAATTAGGGAACCCACTGACATATTAAAACATAATAATATTCATACCAGAGGAATCCCAGAAGAAGAAAGAGAAAAAGAGGCAGAAGGTTTAGTGGAGCAAATTATAGCTGAAAACTTCCCTAATCTGAAGAAGGACACAGACATTAAAATCAAGAAGCACAGAGAATTCCCATTAAATTCAACAAAAGGTGACCATAACCAAGGTATATCAGAGTCAAATTCACACAATACACATACAAGGAAAGAATCCTGAAAGCAGCAAGGGAAAAAAAGTCCTTGACCTTCAAGGGAAGACAGATGAGGTCCCAGCAGATCTGTCCACAGAAACTTCGAAGGCCAGAAGAAAGTGGCAGGATATATTCAACTGCTGAATGGGAAAATTGTGCAGCCAAGAATACTTTATCCAGCAAGGTTGTCATTCAACATAGGAGAGATAAAGAGTTTCCCAGACAAACAAAAACTAAGGGATTTTGTGACCACTAACCCAGCTTTGCAAGAAATATTAAGGGGAGCTCTTCTTTGAGTGGGGGAAAAAAGACCAAAAAGCAACAAAGACTAGAAAGAACCAGGGAACATCACCAGAAACATCAACATAACACAATGGCACTAAATTCATATCTTTCAATAAATCACTCTGAATGTAAATGGGCTAATTGCTCAAATCAAAAAACATAGGATATCAGAATGGATAAAAAAGCAAGACCCATCTATATGCTTCCTACAAGAGACTCATTTAGACCTAAAGAACCTGCAGATTGAAACTGAGGGGATGGAGAATGATTTGTCATGCTAATGGATGTCAAAAGAAAGCCAGTGTAGCTGTACTTTTTTTCAAACTAGGTTTTATTTCATTTCTTTTAAGATTTTATTTATTTGACAGAGAGAGAGAGAGAGCACATAAGCAGGGGGAGCAGAAGACTCCCTGCTGAGCAAGGAGCCCAATGTGGGATTGTATTGCAGAATCCTGGGATCATGACCTGAACCACAGGCATATGCTTAACCAATTGAGCCACCCAGGCATCCCAGAAAAACTAGATTTTTAAAACAAAAGCTGTAATAAGAGATGAAGAAGGGCTTTATATCATAATTAAGGGGTCTATCCATCAAGAAGATCTAAAAATTATAAGTGTTTATGCCCCCAACCTGGGAGCACCCAAATATATAAATCATTTAATAATAAACATAAAGAAGCTCATTGATAATAATATGATAATAGTAGGGGAATTTAACACCCCACTTACAGAAATTAGATAGATAATCTAAACATAAAATCAACAAGGAAACAATGGCTTTGAATGACATAGTGGACCAGATGGACTTAACAGACATATTCAGAACATTTCATCCTAAAGCAGCAGAATACACATTCTTTTTCAGTGCACATGGAATATTCTCCAGAAGAGATCACATATTAGGTCACAAATCAGCCCTCAAGAAGTACAAAAAGATTGAGATCAGACCATGCATATTTTCAGACCACAACACTATGAAACCTGAAGCCAACCACCAGAAAAAATTTGGAAAAATCACAAATACATGGAGGTGAAACAACATGCTACTAAAGAAATTAAAGGAGAAATTAAAAATACATGGAAGCAAATGAAAATGAGAACACAACAGTTCACACCTTTAGGATGCAGCAAAGGCAATCGTAAGAGGAAGTATATTGCAATACAGGCCTATGTCAGGTAGGAAGAAAAGTGATAAATACACAACCTAACCCTGCACCTGAAGAGGCTACAAAAGGAACAGCAAATAAAGCCTGCATCCAGCAGAAGAAGGGAAATAATAAAATTAGAGCAGAAATAAACAATACAACAACAACAACAACAACAAAATCCAGTAGAATAGATCAAAGAAAACAAGAGGTGGTTCTTCAAAAAAATTAATAAAATTGATAAATCCCTACCCAGACTTACCAAAAAGAAAGGTGGAAGGACCCAAATAGACAAAATCATAAAATCATAATGAAAGTGGAGAGATCACAAGCATACCACAGAAATACAAACAATCATAAGAGAATTCTATGAAAAATTATATACCAACAAACTGGGCAATCTGGAAGAAATGGACAAATTTCTAGAAACTTACAAATTACCAAAACTGAAATGGGAAGAAATAGAAGATTTGAATAGACCCATAACCAGCAAAAAAAATTGAATCAGCAATCAAAAATTTCCCAGCAAACAAAAGTCCTAGGCCAGATGGCTTCCAGGGGAATTTTACCAGACACTTAAAGAAGAGTTAAAATTTATTCTTCTCAAACTCTTCCAAAAAAATAGAAATGGAAGGAAAACTTCCAAACTCATTCTATGAAGCCAGCATTACCTTGATTCCCAAACCAAAGACCCCACTAAAACAAAGAATTACAGACCACTGTCCCTGATGAACATAAATGCAAAAATTCTCAATAAAATACCAGCAAATAAAATTCAACAGTACATTAAAAGAATCATTCACCATGATCAAGTGGGATTTGTTCCTGGGCTGCAGGGGTGGTTCAATATTTGCAAATCAGTGTGATACATCACATTAATAAAAGAAAGGACAGGAACAATATCATCTCTCAATAGATAAAGAAAAAGCATTTAACAAAATACAGCATCCATTCTTGTTAAAAAAAACTCAACAAGGTAGGGATAGGCAGCATATATCTCAACATCATGAAGGCCATATATGAAAGACCCATATATGAAAGACCCATCATCCTTAATGGGGAAAAACTGAGAGACTTTCCCCTGCCATCAGGAGGAACAAGACAGGAATGTTCACTGTAACCACTGCTATTTAACATAGTACTGGGAAGTCTTAGCCCCAGGAATCAGAAAACAAAAAGAAATAAAAGGCATCCAAACTGGCAAGGAAGGAGTTGAGCTTTCACTATTTGAAGAAGTCATGATATGTAGAAAACCTGAAAGACTCCACCAGAAAATTGCTATAACTGATACACAAAGTTGACAAAGTTGCAGGATATAAAATCAATGTGCAGAAATCTGTTGCATTTCTATACATCAATAATGAAACAGCAGAAAAAGAAATCAAGGAATCAATCCCATTTGCAATTGCACCCTAACACAATAAAATACCTAGGAATAAACCTAACTGAAAAGATCTATACTCTGAAAACTATAGAACACTCATGAAAGAAAATGAAGAGGACGCAAAAAATTGGGAAAAAATTCCATGGTCATGGATTGGAAAAACAAACATTGCTAAAATGTCTATACTACCCAAAGTAATCTACACATTTAATGAAATCTCTATCAAAATACCACCAGCATTTTTCACAGAGTTAGGACAAACAATCCTAAAATTTGTGTGGAACCACAAAAGACCCTGAATAGCAAAAGCAATCTTAGCAAGAAAAACAAAACTGGTGGCATCACAATTCTAGATTTGAAGCTAAATTACAAAGCTCATCACGACAGTACAGTGCTGGCACAAAAACAGATACATAGATCAATGGAATAGAAGAGAAAAACCAGAAATTCACCCACAACTATATGTTCAATTAATCTTTGACAAAAAAGGAAAGAATATCCAATAGAAAAAAGATAGTCTCTTCAACAAATGTGTTAGGAAAACTGGACAGCAACATACAGAAGAATGAAACTGGGCCACTTTCTTTCATCATACAAAAAAAAATACTCAAAATGGATGAAAGACCTAAATGTGAGACAGGAAACCATCAAAATCCTATAAGAGAAAACAGGCAGCAACCTCTTTGACCTCAGGCACAGAAGCTTCTTACTAAACATGTTTCCAAAGGGAAGGAAAACAAAAGCAAAAATGAACTATTGGAACTTCATCAAGATAAAAAGCTCCTGCACAGCAAAGAAAATAATCAATAAAACTAAAAGGCAACCTATGAAATGGGAGGAGACATTTAAAAACAACATATCTGATACATGATTAGTATCAAAAGTCTATGAAGAATTTATCAAACTCAACACCCAAAAACCAAATAATCCAGTTAAGAAATGTACAGAAGACATGAATAGATATTTCCCAAAGAAGGCATCCAGATGGCTAACAGACATGTGAAATGATGTTCAACATCACTCATCATCAGGTAAATAAAAATCTAAATCATGATAAGATGCTACCTCACACCTGTCAGAATGGCTAAAATTAACAGCACAAGAAACAACAGGTATTGGTGAGAATGTGGGGGAAGGGAAACCCTATTGCACTGTTGGTGGGAATGGAAACTAGTGCAGCCACTCTGGAAAACAGTATGGAGTTTCCTCAGAAATTTAAAAATTGAGCTACCCTACGACCCAGCAATTGCACTATTAGGTATTACCCAAAGGATACAAAAATACTCATTCAAAGGGGTACAAGCACCGTGATGTTTATAGCAGCATTATCAACAATAGTCGAACTATGGAGACAGCTCAAATGTTCATTCACTAATGAATGGATAAAGAAGGGGTGATACACAAACACACACACACACACACACACACACACACACAGAGTGGAATATTATTCAACTATCAAAAGGAATGAAATCTTGCCATTTGAAATGACATGGATGGAGCCAGAGCATTACACTAATCAAAATAAGTCAGTCAGAGAAAGACAAATACCATATGATTTCACTTATATGGAATTTAAGAAACAAAACAGATGACCATATGGGAAGGGGGGAAAAGGAGAGAGGGAAATTAACAATCAGAGACTCTTAATAATAGAGAACAAACTGAGGGTTGATGGAGGGCTAGATGGGTGGTGGGTATTAAAGAGGGCATTTGTTCTTTCTTTCTTTTTTTTTTAAGATTTATTTATTTGAGACAGAGAGAGAGAAAGAGTGTGAGCAAGGGGCAGAGGGAGAGAATCTGTAAGCAGAGTTGCCGCTGACCACAAAGCCCAAAGCAGGGCTTGATCTCACAACCCATGTCATCATGACCTGAGCAGAGACCAAGAGTCCGACACAACTAACTGAGCAACTCAGGCACCCCAAGAGGGCACTTATTCTGATGGGCACTGGGTATTATATGTAAGTGATGAATCACTGAACTCTATTCCTGAAACCAGTATTGTGCTGTTAACTAATATATACCTATATATATCTATACTGTTATTCTCAGTTATTAAAAAATGATATATGTTAATGAGGGGAGAATTAAATCTGTTCTTGCTTTAATAGTGTATTTTTTGAATGATTTTTTTTTAAATTAAAGGAAAACAAGACAGTATAATAAAGAAAATAGTGTAATATAAGCTCTCAAATCCCAGCACACAAAATAATCACTGTTATATTTTGGAGAATTACCCTCTAGTCATCTCTTCATGTATTTTTATGATATGTATATTTTATTTTACATTTAAGAATGAAATTATATAAAGTGTATACACATTTATACTATTTCTACAGTTTCATTTAAATGGGATTGCATTACACATACAGGCCATTTTTTCATTCAACAATGGATGATATCCAAGTCTTTTATATTTCTAAAGCAGGACTGGACCTAGGCAAAATTATAGAGTTCTATTTAGAATTTTCAGCTTCTCTCCTTTCTTTCTCAACTGCTCCATCTAAACTTACTGTCAAAGGGATCAAAATATAGACAGTTTTGTTGTTGCTATTGTTTAAAAAAACTAAGTGATGTCATACCCTTACATGATGAATAATAAATTGCCTCTCCTTCATTTTCTTGGGCATTCCACACTTTTCTTCTAGCCTACCATTTTTTGTCTTCAATGCCACCCACAATTAATGTTCCTTCTCATGTTATGAGAATACGATGCAGATGATCTTTATAAATAGAATGTTATTTTATTTTATTTATTTTTTTAAAAGATTTTATTTATTTATTTGTTAGAGAGAGAGAGCGCAAGCACAGGCACAGAGGGAGAAGCAGGTTCCCTGCCAAGCAAGGAGCCCGATGTGGGACTCGATCCCAGGACGCTGGGATCATGACCTGAGCCGAAGGCAGCTGCTTAACCAACTGAGCCACCCAGGCGTCCCAATAGAATGTTATTTTAAAACCAGTTGTCCACATGCCTCACAGTCATTAGGTATATAGGTATATAGAATGTAGGTCAAATAGGTATTTATATACGTCATTTATCCCTTAGATCAAGTGAAGGTATATACATGTGATTTTGGACATTCATATTTCCAGCCTTATTTAATTATGGTTATAGTTAAAATCTCTAACCATCACCATCCATCCCATTAAAGGAATGTGAGGAAAGAGCAGCCTCCTCTCTATTCTTAGGGTACTGATACACACACTATTACTGCTGAACCACACTGCTGTGTGGTATCCCATTCCAGGACCTTTCTCCCTTCATTGTGGCTCTTGACAGAACTAGAACCTTATTCATCTTTGCTTCTCAGCATCTAACACAATGCCAGATTCAAAATACATACAAAAAATGTTTTTGCTAAATGGATGAAATCACCTCCCATAAGTGTATACATTTCGTGTATAAGCTGGTTGTTTTCCGTGAACAGTTTATATTTTCTCATTATCTTAAACTGGAATTGCTACTATGTAGTACCTTCCACTGAGAATATAGACACATTCCTACTGTCAAACAGGTAAAATGACAAACTAGGCAGAATTCCTATAATAATTTAAGAGATGATAAATATTCACAGAAAAAGAGAAAAAGCAATGCAGTAACAGAGGTAAATATCCATGATTAAAGTGAAAGCCAAAGGTGTGTTAAGGTGACCTCAAGGGAAACATGAGCCCTCAAAGAGGGAAAATTGATCTTTTTTGCACTGAAGCTGAAAAATCAAAGGGAACTACAGAAAGTTAGATGATTCAAAACTACAACAATCCTAAACTAATCAAGATAGAAATTCTGCTATAGAAAAAAAAAAGTGCAGCATTGATTCTTCTGAACCTTAATTAGAGCCAGTGGGGCTGATTCAGGTAAGATATCTAGCATTTCTATAGCAGAAGTACATCTATAACTAAGACATTTTCATGAAAATGAAAAGTTGAAGATCAGTTCTAAGAAATGCAAAAGAACTTGACCCCTTGAGCTTTGGAAATTTGTTGAGTAAAGAATTGGCCCATGCCTACCAGACACTATTCCCAATGGAATATTCTCATACTTCAGACCCTCACCTAGTGAGTCTCAATCAAAGCTAAGGCAACTGAGGGCTCCAGATAGTAATCATTTTTCTTCAATGAAAAAAACTGATAACACAGTTGAGATTTTGGCTTCAACACACTCTGGTTTCCAGATTAGCTCCTTTATCTTTTGAGATTCACAAGGAAGAGCTTTTTTACTTTAGATTTACTATTAGCTATGCAAATCCATATAGGTCAACAGGCCCCAAACCTGACAGAAATTAGATGAGCCCTAATGAAATCAAATTGCAGGAAAATCACTTTATGTTTTAAATGATACCCATGGCGCTGGGAATGTACTTTTTCAAAATTCTCTGCTCTCTGCCAAGAATGCACCATGATGTGAATAATGAAGATGAATAATGCAAAGTGAAATGCGATACACCATTTGCACATCAGTAAAAGTTTTCCTCCTCAGATTGCTTGAGTTTGGAAATTACAGACAAGGCTGTTTAAAATCCAGCCCAACAGTAGCATTAAATTGGAATAGAGGCCAACTGGATATGGAGCCCATGCACAATGGAGCTATGTTGAGTCATCAGAAGAGAAACAATAAAGAAGATTCATATTGAATGGCAACATACATGACAAGTGACTGGTTTGAAAGATACCATGACAGACAGCAGAGAATTTTCTTGGTTCACCCCAGGACAACACATTTTGGAGGGGCTGTAAACCTAATATTTGAGCTAGCATTTTTGAAGAGTTGGAACTAAAAACTTGAAGGGAGTTCTTGATTATGAGCAAGACCTTTCCTGACCTGTGAGCTCCTTCATTATAATTTGGTCAAGCACTTCAACAAGGTCATGTTCCCAACGTTCTTTTTATGCTCAGGTGAGAAAAGGGCTTTGATGGCACAGCTTATTTTAATCTTAGTGAGAAAGCCAAGGAATACTCGCTGCAGGAGGAGACTAGAGGTTAAGTCTGTCTTTGAGCAAAATGAAAACTCCAAAATCTATTTTCACAATTAATCATTTCAGTGTCCCATAGACTTATAAAACGATAGCTATCCTCAACTGCTCTTCTCTACATGTCCTTTCAAACATGTAGCATATTCCATAAAGAACATTGCACATCTGCTCTTAAAAGAATTGACTTTAATTGCTGAGCTGCTAATGGGGCGTTTTCTCCTGTTGAATTTCCATCCATCTGCACACTCTGATTATCACATCCTCTTCAGAGCTTGTCTATTTCAACCTCTTTTCCTAAATGACCATCATTAATCCTATCCATGGTCTCTCTAAATATGGGAAATGAGTCTGGAGTAATAGCATGCCTGATTATGCTGCCACCTTCCCTTGGGGGGAAAAAGGATTAAAGTTTCAAACTTCCCCTGGGTAGACAAACATTGGAACCTGATAGGGAAAAAAGTCTACTGGCAGCCTGAAATTACAAAGACAAGTTTATTCTTGGTAGTGAATTCTGGACTCTTGGACTCTTATGAAAGAATGTGAAACTGTTTCCTGGAGTACTAGGAACTTCTCTGCAACTTGTGGCAGAGAATTACACAAATAACGTACTCAGGGGAGTCCTCTCATTTTGGAACAGAAAGTACACAGGTAAAATAAACATTATTCTAAATTCATTATATCCTTACATGCCCTAACGCTTAAGCATCATGGACAAATTTTTAATCAACTAGAGTTTGTAAAAGTCACAAACAGAGGAAATTTTACAAAAAGAAAAGGAAGAAGAAAAGAAAATGAACAAAAAAGAAAAGGAAGAAAAAAACCTTTATCAGCTTCTCTTTGATATGTAGTTTGATTTTTACGGTAATTGCTAAAGTGAGAGTATTTCAGGGAAAGGAGGTCACCGTTTCATATGCAATTTTCACCTAGATCTACATCATTTTTCTGTAAGATAATAAAAATAATACACTTACATGGCAAAAAGGAAATTTGGAGACTTGAATCAGGGTTCCAATAAGAAGGTATGTTAATGCAGAACTTTGAAGTTTACACACTGTTGGAAGAACTAAGGGAGCAAACGTCAGTGAAGCTACTTCCACCAATGCTGGATGCCTGCAACACCACGGTGGATGATTCTTACCAGCTGACTTGGAGTTTTTGTGAACTTGACTTCTCTGCTTATATATCTTTGAGGCCCTTAGTAACTGTCACTGAAGAATAATGGGAAGTCCCAAAGAGTGCTTTTCCTCTATCATCTCCCAAATTTCATGAGAATCTGTCTCATTGGCAGACTCTAAACCAAGAGTTAGGGAAGAGATTCTGGCAAATGGAGTTATAGCTTCTTTCCTTGCAATCCAGAAAAGGACACAGGAAGATTTAGAAATAAGTATTTGTTGTATGAATATACAAGTGCATGAGTAAATGAATAAAAGAATTCTTTTCCTGGCAGTTTAGAGCGTTCCCAAGCTATGTGGAAAATAAGAGTGTAAGTAGAACAAGAGGAGGATTTTATTGTGTGATTTGAATGTTTAGCAACTGTAAGCTAATGGAGCCCCAATGACTGACTTCATGAAAGGATTCCAACCAGTATGAGCTGGGACTGGCTATGTCTATAGTTAGATTCCAGTTTTACCATCTATATTGATTATAGTCTTTCTCTGAATTCTGTAGGGATATTGACTTATTCTCCCCTTAACATACTGAAGTCACAATCCAGTTTTGCTTCCCTAACATTGTTTCCCTTCATCATCTTAATTTTGGGTTCCCAATCTTTTCAGTCATGTGATATACAGAGCCTTGTGATATACAGGCTATATACATGTGATATACAGGGCTTTTCTAAAGATGGCTAATCATACTCTGAAGGATGGATCTTAGCAATTTAACTTTCCAAGGACAGCCTGATTCTTATTTCTTATATGATTTCTTCATGTGCATCAGTAACTTGAAGGATTCTGTTGATTGGTTCTATAGCATTCCTAATGTGTTCATATTTTAATTGGTTTTCTTAAATCAGAAATTATGCTCTTAAGACATAAGCAACTGATATAGTCCATAGATTGAAGGAAAAAAGCTGTGTTCTAGTTTCTAAATAAAAGGTAATAAAATTTCTGGAACTGTGATTAAAATATCCTACCACTAAAAAACAGTGACAGTTCTAAAATATAAGTCAATTAATATAAGTCAATTAATTTTTTAGTGTAAGGAAATATCATTGTTTTAATATTATAATAATTTTCCATGAAAACTCCACCGTATATTTTATTGGTATGTAAATTTCAGTTAATGCACTGCCTAGGATAAAATATGAATGTACCATAATAATTAATTTCAAGTACCTCTGCTAGATACTGGAAGTTTCTGTTAAAACTGTAAGTGCTAATTACATATTCCAATAACAATACTGTTGGCCAGGTGCTTTCTGACATTACTTGGTTTGGAGCTCACAGAGGTTATGATGTCATTTCACATCACTAGTTTTTCTCTGCCTAGCTAAAAATCACATCAAAACTCATGAACATATGGTACCTCAACAGGAATTGTGCTGAAGTGCTCTGCACAACAGCCTGGAAATTCAGAAGGTACAAAGTTGTGTGGAATTGTTTCTCATCAACCACAAAAACAGTTGTAACTACCTAGTACTTAGCTGTAGCTAGTCCTGGTAACTAAGTGTAGCCAGTTGGTAACTAGCTCCTTCATTTCTCTTTCATTTAGCACATGGGGTCCAAGGGTTGTTGTAAAATACAGAATTAGGGGACGCCTGGGTGGCTCAGTTGGTTGAGCGGCTGCCTTTGGCTCAGGTAGTGATCCCAGCGTCCTGGGATCGAGTCCCACATCGGGCTCCTTGCTCGGCGGGGAGCCTGCTTCTGCCTCTGCCTCTGCCTGCCACTCTGCCTGTGCTCGCTCTCTCTCTCTCTCTGACAAATAAATAAATAAAATCTTTTAAAAAAAAATACAGAATTAGACATGGACTCTATAGCCAGTAATGAAATATTTGGGTTTATTATTTGTAAAAAATCAAACAAAAAACAAAACAAACAAACAAAAAAAATAAGCAAAAAAAAAAAAAAACCCTCATATTTATTTTTCTTAATTTTTTAAAAACAGGAATAGCAATTTTTTAAGGATGAGAAAAAGGGCATCTGAGAGGTATCATTTGGAAAATGCAAGCAGTTATATGCATTTATGAGATATGTAAATTTCTGCCTAAATTTATATTTCTCACCATTTGGTTCACTTTTATTGAGCATGCTCTTTTAGGCTTCTGTTAAAGAGATTACCAAGACCACAGGAGCACAGATTGTTAGGAACTGGGATCCCCAAGGGAATACGATTGAGCACTAGTAACTTTTAAAAGTCTGAGAATGACTAGGACATTGGCCTGTGCCCAAGGATACAAAGATTGGGTGGATCCCCAGATTGAAGGCAGACTGAAAACTAGGGTCACCCAGATGAGCTCATATAAGGTAAGAATAGAGGGAAAAGGAGGCCAAAGAGAAGAGTTCAATTTACATTTCTGCCTAGGGCCACCTGGGAGCAAAGAAAATACTGAAAAACAAGACAAGTTGAGCAAAAAATGGAACAGGAAAGTTGAATATGACAATGGAGAAGGTATAAAAATAAGACTTTCATGAAAATACTGTGACTGTTTTCTAGAGCCTCTAATTTAATCCATATTATTTGCAGACATCAACTTAAAATTCAGTGCTTATACCTCTAGCAAGATTTCATAGTAGAATGCTTAATAAGAATCTTATTATCATTGGGTAGGAGCTCCAGCGGCACAATTGGTTAGCATGCAGTACTTATTATCCATTGGGTACTACTATTTAACAGTAATTTTAATAAAGTAAATGTCATTATTTATATCTTGAGTACACTGTGATGCATTTTTAGGGATGGAAAATATTTAATTATGGGTGTAGAGCTATGCCATATACATATGTATTCACATCCAGAGTAAGAGTGAGACTGTCACTGATTAACTAAAGTGCAATTAAGTTTCTATGTTTGCTGATTAATTATATTGATCAATATCTCATTAGAAGTTTCAAGCACAACAAACAGGTACTCTCTTAGGGAGCAGAGTTGGGGAAGGGCATAGAGTGGGCATTAAATGACTAAACATCAAAACCTTGCCCAGATAGAAAATGTAATCAGCATCTCCAATAAAGCAGCTATTACGACTTCATAGGAAAGGGCTTTTATAGTAGGAAGAGTCAGCTACATCTGGATCTGACTGGAACCATGTAGGTTTTTATTCTTCTGAATGAATACTACTGTTGATAAATTTACAAACATCAGACTTTAAAAATGAATCTTACTACTTTAAAAGGACAAACTATTCTCAGAGGAGTTGTGCAACAGGAACTCACCCTGTTTTTAGGATTGTGATGAATTTTGTAAGTATCATTAGAAGTAGAAAGAGCACTGCTCCTGAAAATGGAATCACTCATTTCTATTTCATCAGCACAAAACTCCTGAAGGGGAGAATAGGAAATCAGAAATATGAAAGATCCTGAGCTATCTCTGACCTCCAAGGGTCTAACTACCCAATCAGGGGCACCTAATTACATTGTGGTTACCTCAGGATACTATTTTAAATGAGCTGGAAAAAGCTCAAAGTTACTGGGGGTTAGGATATGTAAATATGAACAAAATAAATAAATATTACATGATATGGATTTGTGTACCTTTAGCTAAATTATTTTAATACATGTGTTTATGAAATCCAAGGTGAAAAGAACTTTTTATAGGTTTCAGATAAAGAGAGTCATATTAACTGGGTGAGCCTGACCTGGACATTGAGTCATTATCTTGGTGCCCTAAGTAAGTAAGCAAAGTTTTTAAAAATAGCACCCAAACTAGGACACTTCCCACCTTAAGTGACACAGTACTGTTTGATGTGTATTAAAAAGACAACAATAAGAAAAACTAATGGGAGTGATAATTGTCTAAATTTACAACCACATTTTAAGAAAGTGGGTCACAGTTACTACTGGATGTGATCCATTGGCCCTCCAAAAAGGCCTACTCTCTAAATCAATAACCTGACCTATACCAGCCCAATCTCACCTGGTTGGCATCTCATGAGTTCCTCCTGGCTTTCCATGGGTTTTCCTCCTTTGCCTGAGACCCTCACACTCTCCCTGTTTAGTTATGGCTCTCCAAGGCCTGAGCCTGGGCCTGTCCACACTCACTGGCCAGGCTTGGGTCTGCTCTTAGCTTCCTGGCAGGCAATCATGCTCCATTTCCAAGGTCTGGCCAGGTGATTCCCAGTTTGTTTCTAGGAATGCCCTCACCTTAATTCACACTCATACTAGAAAATTAATTCCATTTTTGCGACTCAGCTTTCAAGGGCCACATTCTTTTAATATCTGATTGCACTTGCACTATTAAAATATTTAATGTTATCATACTCTTGACTCTTCAAGAATTTGGCAAATGCACAGAAAAATGTATATAACTATCAAGGCTCATCTATCCTTAATTAAACTTTATTAACAAGCTTGAGTGATAGAATTATTATGCTTTTGTACCAATAAATCCTACCTGGCAATAGCAAAGTATATATTAATTAGACTAAAGCATAATATTGATTTAGATATTCTGCTGCTAATAACACTTATTTTCCCTGCTACTTTGTCAGCATCTGAGTTGTTTTGCTAGTCTAACTTCTAACACAACAGATTGCTTTGTAGTCAGGGAAAAAAGACTTTACAATGCATTTATTGCCATCTAAATAACCCCTTTGTGGTCTTTAAAAATTGGATTCAAACAGCAAGAAAATAATAATGTCTCTCTTCTAATTGGCTTCAGGTGCAGCATTTATTTTAAACTTGAACTTCCTTGTACTGAACACAGTAATCGGTTATAAAAAAGTGTGGAATGATTATCCTGGTGGCATCTTTTATTTTTACATCCTTTTAAAGAATAGTTCATCTTGAATAATGCAGATACACCCAGCGGAGGTAGTCTGAAGCCAAACTCCTCTCTCTCAAGGAAATCACAGACTAGCACACATTTAATCGTAGGACTAGATCCTCACGTTACCATCAGAATTCATCTTCTATCCCATCCCAAACAGAAGTGTTTTTAGTTAAAAGACTCCTCTATAATTATAAGCCAGTTAAATAGACTGATATTCAAAGGGCTTGGAGAATGGCTGACTTGGCCTAAATGCCTTCCCCTGCATAGAGAGGAGCACAAGGTGGTTGCCATTCTCTTCTCCATTGTTCTTGCCATCAGAACTGGAGATCACCCATACTCACTCTCACTCTTTCAGGCTTAGAACATGTGTCCCAGGCACAGATAGGGACAGCTGATCTTTCACTTTCTTATATATACCTCTCTTTAACCTCTCACTTTCCAAACACAAAGAAATAGCATTCCTTCCATCCCTCTTGTAAATAATGCAACTATGAAACTGACATTCTATCTTATATGACAATTCAGAAATACTTCCCCCATAGGCAAGGGGTATTGTGAAAAATAATACTTGAAACTTCTGTAAATCCTTCAGTGAAAAAGTTACATCTATGAAAATAAGAAAGGCAACATTTTTCATAGCAACATTAGAGTAAATACACACGATGATATCAAAGGCTCTTTTTAGGATGCTAACTAGTGTTGCAAACCCTATACCCGTGCAGAGTGGGCGAGTTCACATTGCTAAGGGAACTTTAACAATCCTATTTTCTGGACTTCCTTGGTTTGACATTAACCAAAATTCAAAAAAAAAAAAAAAATCACATGAATTCATTTGGATATATTAGTTTAAATTGTTTGCTTCACCAGTTGAACCTTTGGCTCCCTTAAACAGTGAGATTCTCAAGGGAGAGCTTTGTTGTCTCTATAGATTTCAACACATGATGTAGTGCTCCATTCTTCAAAATGCATGACCTTATAAAGTAATGTAGGGCATCTAATGATGTTAAGGAAAATAGGGTATATACCCTAGTGATTTCAGTATAAAACAGTATAATCCCCTGGAAAACATAGTATTTTACAGCTGAATCATACAGGATAAAATCTAAATTCCTTAGCAAAGAATACAAGATCCTTTATGATATTGTATATTTCTACCTTCCTAGCCTTATCAGCATCCATTTTCTGTTCTATCCTTTATCAAACCCTAAGAGTAACCATTCTGAGTCCCCTTAGAATTTTATGCTTATCTTTAACATGTGTGTGACATATTTAATAAATGCTGCTTGAACAAGTAAATGAATGATGTTTGGAGAAGTAATCATTTCCATATGGTGTGAGCAGAGAAGAGTTAAAAGAGAGTGTGTCATTTGGGCAACAGAGGGTAGAATTTTGAGATGAGGCTAGAGAGTATTATGAGATGTGTCCCAAAAGGTTGGAAATTTCAGTTGCAAAAAGTAGACCAGGTTTGGTTTCTGCAGAAGAATGAAGGCCAGACTGAGAAGACAGATTGGATCCAGAAAGAGATTTATTTTGAAATGCTGGAAAGCATTATTGTTGGTATAGTTGCAATATGAGATTACTATTTAAGTGCAAAAATCGTAAGCTTAGTTTGAGATTTGAAAGATCAGATATTTTTGCGTCCTAAAAGAAATGGATTCACAAAAAGTGCTATTCAGTACAAGGAAATAGATTTTATAATTGGAAAAGTTGGTCAGGAGATTGCACCAGATAGGCTATGCATTGCTCTATTTGTCTATGAATTTTTCCTTGGTGTTTCATGCACACATCCTGCTTCCCCTCAACATAGTTTGTAATTGTTTTAAGGGCAGAGCCTTTAAATTTCCATGATATGCAGCTCAATACGTATGTGTTTATAATAATAATTAGGTATAATATATAATGATATCATAATAAGCCATTATCATAACTTATTATAAGAAGTTCTTACTCAGTATAGCAAAACACCAACTTTCAAAAAGGGCATACATTTTATGACCATTAACATCAGAAAGGAAGGATGAATGAAGTAAGATACAGATACATCCAGGTTCTTATTTTCTAAATTTCTTCTTCATAGCTTATTCCCCAAAGATGGGACAGAACTGATTGCGACAAGATTCTGTTGGACTAAAGAAATTTGGCTAGACTAGGGGACTAAGCTGATTTGGAGAAAGTTGAGGCTTCCATCTTCCAAACTGTCCTGATATCTTCAGGATGAATATCATCAACCCAGAAATTGATTTTCAAAAATTCTAGAAAAACAGCCAAGTATGCAAAAATCATCTTTGTTGTCTGACCATTAACCTTTTTGAATTTTTTAAAATTTCTTCTTTCTATTGACCTCTGTGTATTAACATTCCTTCTAGTTATGGAATGTTCTCCTGTTTGACCATTCCTACCTTTCCATTCCTAATTATCAATGGGTGTTCTTTACTCCAATAAAAAAAAGTTCTACTCTTGGGATGCCTGAGTGGCTCAGTTGGCTAAGCATCTGCCTTTGGCTAAGTTCATGATCCCAGGGTCCTGGGATGGAGTCCCAAGTAAGGCTCCCTGTTCAGCAGGGAATCTCCTTCTCCTTCTGCCCCCACCTCTCATGGTCTCTCTTTCTCCCACTCTCTATGTCTGAAATAAATAAATAAAAATCTTTTAAAAAGTTCTACTCTTATTAAAGAGACAGATACTAATACAAAGCAATAACCATCTTTCCAGAAGACTTTGTGTTACAAACAACTGGCCTTTGGTGCATTCTATGGGAGACATAGGAGAACAAATAGAACAAATTTTCAGTGCCAGTTCTGCTACCTACTAGGTATGTAGTTTTTGTTTGTTTATGTGCATTTTCTCAGATGCTTGACCTCCACACATTTATTTTTGCTTATTTCCTGCTTATGTAGATAGAAAGAAATACAAAAATATGAATTTAAATATTAGATATAAAATATAATTGTATAAATTATGTTAACTATACATATAATTTTAAAAACATATATATATCTATAAAATTAGAAAAAAAAGTCCATGTTAACCAGATTCTGCAAATTCAATTATAAATACATCCTATTACATTCACCCTTTTGTGTATTACAATTAACATTTCCTTCAACATCACTTGATTTTTATAAATTTTGCAGTTAAGACATGTTTTGATTAAAAGCTCTGCATGTTCTATAATTCAAAAAAGTTATTTTTTTCCTAAAATGTATTTGAATATACCTTCTGTTTCAGCTTCTTCGTTTCTATACAAAAATATTAGCTATATACCTAAATATAACTTTTGGGGGCTCTATATTTCATTTTCTTCTATATTCTGGATCTTTTAGAAAAAAATGGGATTACTGATGTATTGTATTGATATACAATAAACTGCACTTGTGTAAAGTGTATAATTTGATAAGCTTTAACATATGTGCTATCTGGGGCGCCTGGGTGGCTCAGTGGGTTAAAGCCTCTGCCTTCGCTCAGGTCATAATCCCAGGATCCTGGAATGGAGCCCCGAATCGGGCTCTCTGCTCAGCAGGGAGCCTGCTTCCTCCTCTCTCTCTCTCTCTCTGCCTGCCCCTCTTTCTACTTGTGATCTCTGTCTGTCAAATAAATAAATAAAATCTTAAAAAAAAATATGTGCTATCCTCTGGGAAATCTTAACCATGACCAAAATAATAAACATGTCCATTACTGTCAAATTTTGTCCCATGGTAATCCTGTCCTTTCCCTTTCTTCCTTTTTTCTTCTCTTTGTGTTCAAAGAAGAGCTCTTTCTATAATGATTAGTTTGAATTTCCTTTTATTGGAATCACATGATATGTTCCCTTTTTGAGTCAGGCTTCTTAAATTCATCATAATAATTTATGAGATCCATGCACATCATTATATATATTAATATACATAAGTCTTCTTATTGCTGAGTAATTTTTATTATATGAAGATACCATAACTGATTCCACTTACTTGTCCTCCAGGACTCATTATTGGCTCTATTCTCCTTTTACCCACAGTCCTATGTCATATGTATTGATCATTCCCAAATCTGGTGTCATGGCCTGTGCTATTCTCTCCAGGCCCACAATTTCCATTATCTATTAAATATATCTTCCTGAATGTATAATGAGCTAATCAAACTTAACATGACCAGCATTAGCATCTCATCTTTCCCCTCTCAAACTGACTTCTTTCCCTCTGTTTCCTTACATTGGATCACCTGGCTTAAAACCCTACAATGTTTTTTCATTGTTATTGAAATGAAATCCAAACTCCTTACTTTTGGCTCTAATCTGGACCTTGTGTATATATCCCTAGATTCATTACGTCCTATCTTCTTTTCTTCTACACATTAAACATTCTCAAAGAATCTCTATTTCTGAACCTAGGCATCTATCCTACCCTAGGCTTTTGTCCTTACTATGTGCTTTGTCACAATCCCTCTCTCACTGGCTCTTCACAGGTCTGAGTCATCACTCAGTTTTAAGGTCAAATATTCCCTCCTCAAATAGGTCTTCTTCATTCCCACCCTCCCATATAAAATAATATTCCCTTTACTTCTTACCAGCCTATTTATTTCTTTAATGACACTTTTAGATTTAATTAATTTATTTAATTTATTGTTTATTTCTTTAATGACACTTTTTTAGCCACTGCTGAATTTGTGTTTACTTCACTATATGCTGTTTCCCTTCTCTAGGATGTGAGCCTCTAAAGACAGAGACTCTGCCTGGGATGTTCAGTGTCATATCCCAACACTTTGCACAGGGTCTGTCACATAAGAGCACTTGATAAATATCTGTCACATATCTGAATGTATGAATGGGTAAATATCACCACCATTCACTCAATAATCCTAGGCTGCTATCTTTTCTCTACCCCTACACCTGACCTGTCATTGAGAGTCTGAGCCATAAATTCTAATTCTTCAGCCTATTCTATCCATCTCCCTTTCTTCCTCTCCACCTATTCTGGCCTTAATTCTCTCCAAAATGCCTTGATTCAGGAATCTGCTAATTGATTTCTCTGATGCCATTTCAACTTCCTGCAGTTCATCCCTGTAAGTTTCTAAGACACAAAATAGGCTAAGTTTTACCCTACTTAGATTCACTCACAGTATCTGCATTTCTTATAGGTCAACATTCAATGTTAGTACCATTATACACAATTTCCCATCATGGCTGTGTTTTCTTGCTGTGCTTTCCCACCAACCTGAAACTCTCCACATAATTCATATATAAATAGTAACAGACTGAATCTCCTCAAAGTGCCTTAATTCTCTTTTGTCTTTTTCATGCAACTTTTTCTTCCTGAATTGCACTTGTCATCTATGTTATCTGGGAAAGGACTATCTCCTCATAAAGACTTGCACATATAAACACTATCAGGCCTGGAGCCTAACCACGTAAACCCAGCCCTGAGGCCCAATAGCCTTGGTTTATTCGCTGTTGTAATAAGCTGTGTGGTACTCATTAAGATTCATAAGCTCTCTGTACCTCAATTTCCCCTTCTGTAAAATATAAATAACTAGAACAGTGGCTTCATGCTCTAATAGCACACATTTGAGACATGCCAGTTATTAGTATGAATGTGACCACTTCCTCCTCTGTATCCCCTCCGCTTCTTCTTTTCTGCAGCTTCTGCATCTGCAGCTTCTCCCCACATCAACCTGCAAGATAGCAAATGCCTCAAGGACAGGACTCCTGTCTTTGTATCTCATTATGAAGATATGCTCAATAAACATTTTTAAAACAGTGGATACTTTAGCAATGAAATTGCTACCTAAATCTAACTGGCTCCCAACACCAAAAGGACTGCCAAAACTTCTAGCTTTTTCCAGGTAATCCCAATTACCTTTTCTGTCCAGAAATAAAACCTAAAGCTTATAGGAACAAATGTAGCATGCTTTCACTCTGCAAATAGCCTATGGCATTATTTAATCCACAAGACTTAAATACATAGGGCTTTATACTTATGCTTGATTCATGAATAGATTCATGAGTGAAGTGGGGCTAATTGAGGCAGGTGTTGTCTCTATTTTCCCCAAGTTTCTGTCTTGGCTCCTAGGGGATCTTGCACTGGCCGGGATTCAGGGTAGGTGTTGGAAGAGCACTTTTAGGCCCTTACTAGCTCCTCCCCTCAGGAAGAGGGGGTCCCTAAACAGACCGGTTAGACCCAGAAGATAACTGGATCCATTTACCTGGAAGCCAGAATCACTACCTTAATGGCAGAGTCCAAGGTTGAGGTCTCTCTGATCTCCAGCACGCAGGTGCAAGGTGAAACTTACTCCAGCAGGAGCTGCCAAAGTCTTATTCCTACTCTGGTTCCTGCTTCATGTAAGTGGAAGAATAAACTGAAGTAATATTATGATTCTCAACATTTGCTTTATATTAAACTCTCCTGGAGAACTTTATAATTCCAAAGTCTGGCCCCCTCCACAGTTTAAGTAACTCATTTTTACTTAGTAACTAAGTAAGTCTCTGCAGATGGACATCAGTGGTTTTTAAAAGCCTCCAGATGATTCTGATCTGCACACAAGTTTCAGAAACACTGCCATATGAGAAATTTAAGAGATACGATTCAATAGCATTCATGTGTGGTAAAACTGCTTCATCATTCAAAATTCAGGAATTGCTAAACTTTGGGTGCCTTAACCATAGGCTAAAAGGACTCAAGTGTAAGAATAGCGCCTACAGCATCCTCTCCCTTTACCTGGTTCTTCCAGAGGCCAGGCAAGCCTTAATAACACCAGCTCTGCCTAGACTGGAAACAGGGACGTCCTCCCTCCAATTTTTCCTAACGCAGTGTAGGAGGAAAATGATGTGGCAGCATGGGGAGCAGAGAGGAAAAGAGTATGGAGGTCCCTCAAAAACTAAAAATAGATCTACCATATGATCCAACCACTCCACTTCCAATAGATATCCAAAAGAACTGAAATTGGGATCTAGGTGCACCCCCATGCTCATTGCAGCACTATTCACAACAGCCAGGATGTGCAAACAATCTAAGTGTCCATCAACAGATGAATGGACAAAGCAGTGTAGTATATACACACAATGGACTATTATTCAACTTTAAAAAGAAAGAAACCCTGCCATTTGCAACAGTATGGATGAACCCGGAGGACATTATGCTAAGTGAGATAAACCAGACCCAGAAGGTCAAATACTGCATGATTCTACTTATATGAGGCATCTAAAATAGACTCACAGAGACAGAGTAGAATGGTGGTTGCCAGGGGCTGGCAGGAGGCAGAAAGAAATAGGGGTTGCTGTACAACCAGTTTAAAGTTTTAGCTATACAGGGGGGCACCTGGATGGTTCAGTGTGTTAAGCCTCTGCCTTCGACGCAGATTGTGATCTCAGGGTCCTAGAATCAAGTCCTGTGTTGGGCTCTCTGCAGGGAGCTTGCTTCTGCTTGCCTGTCTGCCTACTTGTGATCTCTCTCTCTCTCTCTCTCCCTCTCTCTATCAAATAAATAAATAAAATATTTTAAAAATGAAAAAAATAAAGTTTTAGCTATGCATGATGAATGAGATACAGAGATCTGCTATACAACATGGTGTGTACATTAACAATACCATATAATGCACTTAAAAGACTTTGAGCATGTAGATCTCAAGCTAATTGCTCTTACCACAAAAAAAATTCTTTTTTTAAAGAAAGTAGTGCGTACATATGTATGCTGTCTACTCAGGTACATGAATTGAATGAGGAGTATAGAAAATCTAACAGAGGTTTGCTTTGTTTTATTTTTCCAAAATACTTAAATTAAGATGCTTGCCCATTACTAAAAGGGAAAAAAAAAATTGATTGTATCATTTACTCAGAGGGAACAAGCCTGAGAAATAAATGAGGAACAGCTGGGGCAGACATGCTAGGTTATCTGCTTTCTCTTTAAGAAGCAGTTAGATCTGCTAGAGAAAAACAGCAGAGATGTCTGGAGAAAGAGGGATTATATTGGGAGAAACAAAGAATCACTTGAGGGACTTCTGTGCTCAGAGCAGTAGCTGAAACGTGCTAATGATCAATTTAACACCTGCCATTTTAATTAGCACCTAAGGATAAGCTGAAATTGAGAGAGAGAGCTGAAAACAATAAAATGGCCTGAGAGGCAGCCCAAGGTCAGAGGGAAAATAAAGAACCATGTTTATAGAAGCAGGTGATTATAGTTTGTTACAGGGACCACAATTTATATTTAGGTGTTGTTTGTTTTATTAGTATATCTTTATGATGTAACATTTGGAACAGAAGCTAATTTGTGAATTGTCTCAAGAAAATTAGATTCCATATAAACTTTTTCAAAGCTGTCCCTTACAGACCAGAAATTTTAAAGAATCAAAATAGCAAAGATTACATGAGATTCAGCCTAGTGTTTCAGAAGTCACACTTCTATAAATTTGAGTTACCATCTATTTCTGTGGTAGTAGTTAAATGTAACCTCACATCACTTAGAAGTATTGGTAGCCAAAATGTAACAAAAATCAAAGTTAAATAAATCAAATCCCATGTAAATAATTATTGGGGGGGCAGTGTATCACAGTGATTCAAAGTCATTTCATTCCCAATGTCACAGACTTTGTAGAATGTTTGGGAAATGCTTCATGCTAAGACCTATCAAATGTTGGTCTTAATTTTAACTAGTGGTATTGTCTGGTCACTTATTTGCTCCAACCTTCCGGGGTGTATGTGATGTAAAACTACTCTGACTTGGTACCAAGTCCATTTACACCTCTGTCAAACTTTTCCACGTAGAATTGTGCTTGTCTGAGGACAGGTATCTGTCAATTGCTGTGATTCCATACTCAGGAGAGATTATTAAATCAATATCATGGTCTCGGCCTTTCCAAGATCATAAGAATGTGGAGTTGAATCCCCAGTGGGGTCTGGAAGGTCCCTGCTAAGTAGCACATCAAAAGTATAATATGTTCATTGATAAAGTTAAAATGAGAGAAGGACACCAGAGGACCAATTCCTGGGTGGAGCTATTTTCCATATACATTCCTAGGAAGAACAGACTAGATTGATAGATATTCATATATGCAAAGGAAGAAAGTAAGATCCATGGTCACAGAGCTAAGGGCAGAGCCAAGCCTGAACACTTACCTCCATGCTCATTTCCTAACTCAGAATCAACAGAAACACATCCAGTAGGATATGCATGGTGAGGTCCTATAATCTATCACTAACTAAAATACACATCGATCAAAAATATCACAGAACTCAAGACATCTAAATAAATCATCACTGCATTCATTTTCCAAGAAGACTATCTAAACATAAAGCAATTAATAATTGTTCTGCAGAAACATGATTAAATGTGACTTAAATTTGTAATGATGGTATATGTTTGCTACTGATTTTAAACTTTTTCTATAGTTGCATTTTAATTCAGTTTTCAGTCTATTAATACACAGTCTGATAATAGGATAACTGGCACATTTACATGAGAGTCCTTATTTAAAGTTCAGTAAAGGCTATAGAAGATTGTTCCTTACGAATTATGCTGATTTTTTCCTAGAGTTTTTGTGTTCATTTGCTTGCTTGCTTGCTTGCTTGCTTGTTTGGTGGTCAAAATAAGGCAGAAGGCCATGAAAGAAAAAAAATGCATATTTGCTAAGCAATAAGAAAAAAAAAGAGAGAGAGAGAGAGAGAAGAAAGGAAAGGCCCTTGCTTTCAGATCCAGGAAAAACCACAATGCCAAGCACACTAACATTAAATTCCTTTGATTCATTTTGGCCAGGAAAATTCTTGCTTATAACAAATAGGTCTAGTGGGAATGAAAATTTCATATTTTTGAGTGAATCATTTCTCTACAAAATTATCTTAAAAAAGCAGTAACTGTACACAACAAAGACTTATATAGCACATGTTTTACTTAGATTACAATGCTGCTAGTTTTTTACTAACACTTGAGAAAAAAATTACAATTTTTTTATATTGGAAAGAAATGCCTTGGACCAGCATTTATGTGGTCTGTAAATATAAAATCTTATTTTTTAACAATGGAAGTACCATATGGATTAATATATCTTAGAAGATTTTGAATGTGTCAAAAATATTCCAAAACTCATTATTGCTCTAAACTATTAGTTAAGAGGGGATAACTCCAAAAACAAAGGGGGGATAACTCCTTGAAATAGTATTCTATATCCATGAATATTACTTAAAATATATAGTAAAAATTACTTTTTATTTAAATTTAGACCATTCTTACAACAAACAGATTATGATACTATACTTTTAGTCAAGAAGATCTGGCTTTAATTTTTTCCTACTAAAGGTTGTAAAGCTGGCCCAAAGTTATGGGGGATTTTGTAAGGAAGAGTTAAATCATTCTTTAAAATTTATATTTAAGTTCTTGAATCCCATTTGAAACACATGATGCAAAAAACAAAAATCAATAAGGCATGATCTCTAGTCTAAAAGATTTATAGTCTAGTAACCAAATATATATAATTAAAGGAACTACAAATATATATATATATACACACACATATATATATACATACACACATACCTGTGTGTATGTATATATATATAATGATTACATATTAAATATACAGTATATATAATCATATAGTAAAGAATATATAACTTAACAAATAATGTAATATTTAATGTAATATATGAACATAATTAAAATATACACAATAATATATATGTGTGTGAATATATACATAAAAGAACCAGAAGAGTGGCATAAACAAAACACAATGAAGTTTGTGCAGAGAGAATGACATCCGGTTGAAAGAAATTAAAGCAGGTCTCACAAAGGCTGTGAGACCTGATAGTGATTTTTAAGACCTTCCAGAATGGATAAGTTATCCACAATGGAGATGAGCCCATATTTAAGGTGTGCAAAAAAGGAAATAAATAGATAAGGTGTGCAAAAAAGGAAAGAAAAAAAAGGAAATACATAGTAAACAGCTAAAATTTGCAAATACAGGAAATGAAAATACATAATAGTCCAGGATGAAAATGACAAGACCGTGTAGTGTGGTATGGATAAGCCCGGACACAGAGCTTGGTACCAGTGCATGGGAGACATTTGAAAGCCAGGATAAGAGGTCTGGCTGTATCCAACTGGCTGAAGCACTGGAGTTTTTTGACTAAGGAAATGATGAGAGCTAAGATTTGAGAAGTTTCCTTTTAATAATTATGGCTGAAGAGATATAGGAAACTAGGTGGCTCCTCAGAGGACCTTTGTACAGTAGCCCAGAGGAAGAAAAAGGAGCTAAACTGAAGTGTTGGGAGAGGAAGGGGTAGAGGGAAAGGAGTAAACAAACAGGGCATGTTTCATGGGGAGCTCGTGACTGAGGATGTGTGAAGCCAAAGGTGAGAAATAACAGATTCTGGGAGTCTAAATGACTGTGTAACAAGTACAAATGCAACAAAGTTAGCACAACAAATGACTCCTGAGCAGACAGGTAAGACAATACAGACAGCTCACTCAGGGGGTTAGTAAGCTCATGAAGGATGAAAGCAAGTAAAGAGCTATTCCTGCAGTTCCAACTTAAAAACAATCCTAGGTGCTTCCTGTGGACATGTGATAAGGAGTAGAGCCAGAGATACTGAGGTGGAGAAACAATGAACATTCAGGAAGCGGAGCACAATGAAAGAGGATTAGCTCAGAGCAAGGAAGAATGATCAAACCAAACAGATATGAACAGTACAGGAAGAGAGGGCAAGTAAGAGGTTTGCACTTGGATAATATGGCAGATGGACTAAGTGATACAGGATGTGGACAGAACTAGGCTGGAGGCAAAAACTGCCATGTAGAAGAATAATGCGAAGAAGGCAGGACATTGTTACTGAATGAGTATACAGTAGAAACCAGCCAATACCAGTTTCACTTGGAATGATACTTTAAACACAGTCTTTACCTGCCTGTTCTCCTGCCCGCTGGTGAAGCTTCCAATACTACTAGGCTGGTGGGTGAGATGAAGGGAGGAAGAGTATGAACAAAGGAAGTCTCCAGTGTCTCCCCGTAATATGCACAGATCTAATTAGCTTCTTAATATTGATGGCCGATGTAAAAACATGCTTTTATTCATCTAGCTTGTTGCCATTTGAAATAATTATTTTGGTGGCATTTAAAACTATTCACCCCAAGAACAAAGCAAGGCATGATAACCTTGAATTTGGTGTCCACACCAGGAAACCCAATGCAGTCAATAAAAAGAATGGATGAGAGGTAAAAAATTTGACTTGGACTGATTTCCACGAAGAAATGGTGAATGGAAAAACAAGATCGAGAAGTATGACGAGCGTGATGCTGTTTTTTGTGTACAACAAACCACTGCAAAGCTCCCTATGCAGACATATTTGTATATATGCAAATTATGATTGCATGAGCTTGCAGCAAATAGGCTCAACACATCCTAGGTACTCACAAGGATGGAGCAGAGGATTATGTAGGTGAAAGGAAGACTGGGCAGTCCTGGAGCCAACATAAAGGGAACAAGAAAGGCAAAGGACCGCACTTGAAAAAGCACATGTGCAAAAATTACACTTATGAATGCATGTAATGTTTTACATTAAGTAAATGTAATGCACGTGGGATATATTTATAAAGAAATTACATTTCATAGTTGGGTAAAAGCAGAAGCAAATTTAGCAAAAGTATGTACTGAATTTCAAACAAGATGAAGAGGAAGGAAAAATCTGGACTCAACTTTCAATGTATTACCCCACCAGAGACTATTTCTGTTTCTTCTGGTGTTCAAAGTCAAGTCCTAGGAAACTGAGCTCCCTGAACATGTCAGTTTTGTTTCGTGTATGAGCTATTCCTGTGACATCTCCTTTATACGTCAGTTCTGATAGAAGAAAACTGTTTTTTGTTTGTTTGTTTGTTTTTTCAACTATCACAGCAGTCTTTCAAAGGAGCTATTTTCTCTGTCTGACTAGTTATTATTGTTCTCTGCCAGAAAAACTTTAGTTGTGGTAAACTTCCCTACTTAACTGCAGATTTTTAAAGATTTCCTCTAAAATGGATGCTATACTGATTTGTATTCTTAGCTATGCTTCTAAGATAGTATAGAGCCTTCATTAATTTGTTTTTTTTCCAGCATTTATCAGCAAAATAGTTAGAAGTATCAGCCTGCATTAATGAAGAATTCCCCCTTGGTCCCTACTGACATTGCCATACTGAGGCTAATCAGTAAGAGAGATGAGCGAAGCAGAGTTAGAACACCAGAAATGACCTGCAACTTACAGAAAATACACGAATGCTGTGCTAGAGTTCTGGGGACCCTCTGTATTACGCCTTTGCAAAGGTGCTGGAATACACTTTCCTTCATCATTGCATATTCAAATCCTTCTCATTCTCCAGGTTTGCCTCAGTGGCTTCACTTATGTCAAGCTCGTCCTGTGTCCTCTCCAGCTAGAAGTTATATTTCATTCCTCTGACCCTTTTCTATGTGCAAGAGAAATCAATCTGCACCTTTTCCTGGCATGTGTAACCCTCTACCTTATATAACAATTAAGTAGCTTTCTGTGTTCACTTTCAGTTAACCACTGAAAGAGTGGGAGTCCCTTCCCAGCAATTGTGTTATGCCACCAGCACACTGCCAGCAGTAGGGACATGATCAATATTTGCTGACTGAATCATCTCTAAGCTGAGGAGAGTCCCAGGGCCACCATGTCCAAGAAAATCATTAGGATTCCACAGTTGAATGTACACTCCTAGCAATATTCCCAATCCAGAGAGATTTTGATTGCAACTTTCCTCTTGAGCTTGGGTCAATTCTATCCATGCAGAGGCATGATTAGAAAAAGCCCATTCGTTCTCATGCAGCAGAAGAAGATTCTATTCATGCTGTGTCTTTCCCAACCTGGCAGCATAATCAGTGTTGTGTTTTTACAATCTGTTGGTATTCTAAAAATGAGAACAATGACCTTTGTGTTAATTAGTTGATACAAGAGCCTGCTGAGACTAGAAGAATAAGACTTAATGGGACTTGAGATTATATATTCCAATCATAATTGTGGTGGTAATAACTAATGTTAATGATGAAATCAAATAAACATGCACCCATACTAATGTACTTTTTGATCCCCTTCCTCTGACTGAGATGTTCTTAGGACTACCTGCCAGTATAATACACATACTTAAGACTGCCCATAAAGTCTAGAAATTTAAGGAAAATATGTCATTGTACTTATTTATTTATTTATTTATTTATTTATTTATTTGAGAGAGAGACTGGGGTGGGAGGGACAGAAGGAGAGGGAGAATCCCAAGCAGGCTCCATGCTCAGTGTGGAGCCCAGTGTAGAGTTCAGTCTCAGGACCTTGAGATCAAGACCTGAGCCAAAATCAAGAGTTGGATGCTTAATGGACTGAGTTACACTTCACTGTACTTTTTTAGATAAGCAAATAGACCATTGCTTTAAATTCAGAAGTGCATCACCTGTAGAGGTATTTAAAATTTGAAGGAAAACATAGTGAGCATATTATTTGAAAATATAACTAATATATTTTAAAAATAAAAATAAGCATAGTCTATGCTTCCCAACCTTTTGGACCTAGGGTCCACTCAATCGATCATCAACCCATCCAGAAAGCTCTGGGAATTGTATTTGAGATTTTTCTATGACTGTACATGGGCATTTTTCTCAGGAATGTAAAAAAGCTTAGAAAGCAAAAAACTAGATGATGAATACTAATTTGGTATCCTGTTGTACAAATAAGGGAAAATGAGCAGGCAGCACACAAACAAAGCCTTCTAGAACAATATCCCTGGGACAATCATACAGACAAGAAGATATAGGTGTCTCCCACTGCCCCCCTGCATTCTGGAACAGCAGGCAGGTGTGTCCAGGTTCTAGAGGTGAGATGCAGCCCATATGTTGTTGGCTTTTAGCTACATGATTAGGGAAGTACCAGTACTCACCATTGTAATCAGGGTTTCAGGTTAAGCCTCATGGTCATAGCTGAGTGTGCTGGTAAGTCCTTAGACTCCAGCCCTCCTCTACTATGGCATTCTTCATTTGCTGGGAGACAATTGATCCTTCTAATGTAGTCTGGCAGCTGGGTCCTTACCTCTTGTTGCAGCTGCAACAGAACCTCTGGCTTGAGCTACATCTACTGAACTGGGTTTGGAAAGAGTAAGGAAGGCCATAGGATGATGCAGAAAAACTCTGGTTCCCTGTTTCTCACTCTAATATTTAATACCTGGCTAGGAATAAATGGGTTTTTGAGGGAAAGCAGATAGTCCAAGAAATCACTTGAGTTATTCTTCATCCCAGGTCAACACTGATTTGCCTTTCATTATTATTTTAATGCTGTTAAGATCTAAGCATTTGTCAACTTAGAAGCCACAGGCTCTTTCTACTCCCACAGTCACAGGCCCTGATGTCATCACCAAGGAAGCTGTGGATTATTTATTCACTTGTTTGGTTATATTTGTTTATTTGTATCCTAATTTATTTCATGAAGAATTTATGGTGCCCCAAGGGAGCTATTGTGATAAGAGCTCACTTGTTAGCATCTCTGTGTTCAAACAAAAAGAATGGGAAGAGGCTAAAGAAGCAGGAGGCACTTCCAGGCAACTGCTGTGGGGAGCAGAATCCCAAGGGACCTGCATGGCTCTGGTGGTACCCATGCAACTCTGCTCCCAGTCTGTTGGATTTGCCCTTTACTTCATTCTCTGCTAACAGGCTAGTTGCAGGCACCCCTTTTAAAAAATGTATAACTGATTAAGTATCTGGAGAAGGGTTAAAGATTAAATTACTCTCATTTAGGCATTAATTATCTTCCAACTTGCAGCTGCATTCAGATGTGAGGTTGGTTAGACTGGGAGAGGAAAGATGAGATTTTCAGGTATAGGGACTATTGGTAGGACACACCTAGGGAGGATGGGAAGATTAGAACACCAACTGAACACTGTCATCTGGACATCTGGAGAGAGCATGGGAGTTGGGAACTGAATGAATATAGAATGGTGAGAACTACAAAGATAAACCATTGTTATTTCATAATAGCATATGGGGCTGGTACTGCTCTAAGGCATCTGAAGGAATCATCCTTTTCCTTCTCCCTCTTCCTATCCTTTTCTTCCTCTTCTCCCACATCTTCATCTCCCTCTCCCTCTTCTCCCTTCCCCCACCTCCCTAAACCATCTGACCTCTACTAGATCTCAGAATAGAGATTATACTATAAACCTTTTACATTATTGATTAAATGAAATCATTAATGTGTTGGCAATGAAAGGAGGAACCAGAGAGCATCAGCTCCTTCAAGTGGCAAATAAGGAACATAAAGTTCTAAGAAGGGAAGTCACCTCATTAATACAAGGTCATTCTGGGACTAGAATCAAGGTTTCCTGACTCCTAATTAAGTTTTTTTTCTGCTCCACAGTAGAGTTTCCTGGGTAAACAAAGAACTATATACCACATACAATACTATTTTACTCATGAAACAGACTATTTAACTGCCTGGTTTGTGCCAACTTTGTACTTAAAGCTGGAAATTAAGATGGGCATGACTTTCATTTTAAAAGTATTTTCTAGTGCTTTGTTCATAACCCTTAAAATTATGGAATTGGCTGTACTTTTTCCATTTTACAGCTGTGGAAACAAAAGGAGGTCAAAGACATTTCACAGATGACCCAAAACACAATTTCAGTTTGGATGACCTGGATTTATTTTTCTATTTGAGTTTGCCTGTTCTTCGGTCTACTTAAATTTCAGAAAGAACCGATCTCACCTGTGAAAATGAAAATGCTAGAGGGAGAGATCGGGATAAAAGAATGGAAAGCCCACTGTTAATTTCAGGAAGTCATAAGGTTTGACTTAATTACCCCATCTTTTCTTCTTATATGAGCTTCACGGCCAAGACAGTGGCTATACATAAAATGACTAAGGAAAGGCTCAGATACATAAATATGTAACAGGTATTTCATAGACCACAATAGCCCTGAGTGTATAAAGTATAATAGCTGACATTAATAATAGTCAAAACACAGTATTTATGTGGCTTCATCCTCATTTGTATTACATCCTACCTGCAATTAAAATTGCTCCAAATATTTCCAGAAATGGGATGTTTGGTTGGCTGAACAGAGAGAGCTAGGGTTTTATAAATCCTTCTGGTTAATATGTATGCTGAACCCATGTGCTCCTGTCTGCTCAGCTCATTGTAATAACACTGTTGATGGCAACATTCACAGCTATGTGGACAGTGCCTTCCTGGCAGGGTGGAGCCAAGACTTCTGGGCTGTACTGAGAGTGCTACATATCTACAGTAATCTTGAGAGCCTTAAACTCTGCGTTACCATGGTTTATCAAATAGAAATTAGTGTCTCTGTTTTCAAACGAGGCTCAGAGTTTAAGTAACTTGGCCTGTCACACAGCTAGTGCAAAGGAAGGGTTTGAAACCAGCCACTGTGACTCCAGAGCTGGCCCAACTTTACATTAAAGGTTCTACATTTATGAGGCAACTGGATACCAACTATATCGGGAGCCAGTCTTCCTCTAGCAAACTGGCTCTCTGGAGAGGGCTGCTGGTGCTAGGATGTTAGAATAGCTCTGGATATGTGCAAGCCTGGCCATATTAGAATATAATTTTTTTGACTGAGTGAAGCGCTAGTGAATACAATTACCCTTTGTAGAAGAATAGCTAGGACAAAGAATATTGCCTTAATATGCAAGTTGGGAATAAGAAGAGATGATTCCAGCCCCAGTTATATGGATTTGGCAAGATAATGATGCTTGGTTTCAGCAGAAACATCTTCATCCTAACTAGAAAGAAGGATATGAAAGATCTCTAATCACACAAAAGACCCCAGTTTAATTTGGGCATGATTCGATACCAAAGATAGCACCAGAGGAATAAGATAGATTACTGTTGTATCCCGACCCCAGAGGCCATGAGCTCAAGCAAATAGAAGTCCCATCAGACTTCCTGCGGAAAGTCCCAAATCTAGTTCCCCAGCCAGAAGATCTGGCAACCTGGCACTATTCCTGGCTAGTCTCTGGGAGACAGTATGACCTTCTCCAGGTTCAGTAAGCATACTCAAAGTGCTGTGTCAGTAAGGGGTGCAGAAGCTAGAAGTATTACTTCATCTCTACCACATAGCCCAACACTGCTGAACGTGTAGGGATCCTGGACTCTGAGACATGAAGCTTTGAGCATTCATTTCAGAAGGTAAGACTAATTCTTTAAAACACCCCAGACATATGCATGGGATGTGATATACCACTGTCCACATCCAAATCAAGGAAGCAAATGTTTCAAATTTCTGACATTTTTCACAACCTGGCTGATAGATGGCTTCTCATCTCTTTATTGCGAAGCAAGACAACCATAAAAATAAATTTTGGGGTTGTAAGTTTCATCTTACAGCCTACATTTCCAAGAATGACTTTAGATCCTCTTTAGAACATTAATGACACTTTCCACATACCACCTGCTATTCCACTTTGCTTCGCCAGTATCTTATCATCATCACTCCTTGGTCCCCCACATGCTCCTTTCCTCATTCCTGCCCAACTATCACTGGCCTAGGCTTTTGGCCAACAGTGGCAAAGGCAGAGGTGGCATCTGCTGCATCCTGACAGCAGGTTTCTCTTTAAGTGTGGGTATTAAAGCTCTATAGATAAAAAGAAGAGGGAGCTGAAGCAGAAGGAAGAAAGGATTGGAGTTACTGGCTCTCACCAAAAGAAAGAATGTCAGTATTTTGGATAGGAAGGCGAGGTGGGTGGAAAGGGGAAACCAGTGATTACCTGATATTGATGAGAAGCCCAGCACTTCTGGCTGACTAGCAGCCTGGCTGTAGACAAAAGCATACAGACAAAGAATTCTAGCCCTCTCAGAAGGAACTGTTCCTGTAATAAACAAACTTTCATTGTTTTTCAGTTCACTTCATTAATGAGTAGTAATCACATTCAAATTAATGTGAAATTCAAATTAAATTAATTTCACATTCAGTGAAAATATTATTTTGACAATGAACTATGAAAAGATTCAATAAAATCTGCCTCTCTTAAGTAAAGAAAATAGAAGTAGTCTTATTCATTATACAATTAGATTAAAATAAAGCTTTGAGAAACACTGTACTATGTTACCATTTTAGTGTAGCTGAATGAATGAATTTGGGGCTTAGAGTCAGGCTGACCTGGGTTTAAATAGTATGTGACCTTGGACAGGTAATTTAACTGCTATTGGCCTGAATTTCCTCATCTGTAAAATGGGACCGTAGTTAATACTACATCATGAAATAGTTAAGAAAATTAAACTGAATGAGATTATTAATATATTTAGCAATATTCGTGGTACCTTGCAGGAACTCCATATATGCCTATTCACCTCTGTCTTTCGAAGGTTAAAGGTACCTATTGTTTCAGTGTACATAGCATGTTCCCGAAGTTTCCTATAGAGCTTAAGATGTGATCAAGAACTTTATAAAATTAAGAAACCTGGGAACAGAGAAAAAGAGTGGAGGAAGCTGCAGTATCATGGGAGGAGCCACAGATCAGAGTCCAAAGTGCTGCACCACAGTCCTGGCTTTGCTCCTTATCAGCTACAGGATTTGGGGCACAGCACTTAATGCCTGGAAGCCTCCACTTTCTTATCTAGATCAAGGAGATAACAACATCTCCTTTGCAGACATCCTTCCTATGCACAGACGCTGGGCTTATGATTAGGTTTCCCACAAAGATGGACAAGACACATTTAATGCCCTCAATAGAACTTGCAGCCTAGTGGAGGAATTAAGCACTTGTTTTAACAAAAGCACTCACTGAATCAGCTTTTGAATGCCTTCTCAGAAACAGTAGACTATAACAATGGTAGGCAGAGACTTATGCCAGATAACTTCCAATCCAGGCTCTTCTCCTTTCTAGCTGTGTGAACCAAGGCAAGTTATTTCACCTAACTTTGGAAATGAGGAAATAATGGAATTGTTGTGAAGACTAAACAAGATGTGAAAAATGTGAAGAACACTACAGGAATTCAATGAAATGTTAGCACTTTGTAGTTGGCTGTAGGTAACCCCTGCACATGGGATCAAAGGTGACACGCTTGAGGGGGCCTCTTATGGATCCTAAGTGTCCCCTCACACCAATGATCCATGTGAGAATGCTTCCTAGTCTCTGTTCTGTGAAATGGAATTGTTTTGATATTGTTAGCTATGTCTACAATTTCAAAAGTCCAGACTCTAACATCTGAACTTTATTTCTTGAAAGAACATAATGGTAGAAGCTACTTTTCTCCCATTTTTTTCATAGAAATGCTATCTTGCATACTTTAACTTGCCACTTTTTATTTTTAAGACTCTTCTATTTTCTGTAACACAGTTTCTATAAATTATCATGAAAAGCACAAATTTTACATGCTACAAGGAAATTATGAGATGACAATGAGCTTCAGAGAGAATCATCACATAAGAGAATCAATTATGAAAAAAAATG
>ML097855.1:0-20930 GCA_003697995.1 Taxidea taxus jeffersonii
AGCATATTATGCTTAGTGAAATAAGTCAACTGGAGAAAGACAACTATCACATGATCTCCCTGATATGAGGAAGTGGAGATGCAACGGGGGTGGGGGTCAAGGTGTTAGGAAAAGAAAAAATGAAACAAGATGGGATAGGGAGGGAGACAAACCAAAAGAGGCTCTTAATATCATAAAACAAACTGAGGGGAGTGGGCGGGGAGAGGGGTTGGGAGAGGATGGTGGGGTTACATTATATGTTTAAATAAAAAAAGCTTAAATAAAAAATAAATTAAAAAAGAATACACTTTAATTCAGGGAATTTTTTTTCCTTTTTTCTATTCACATTATATTATTATTATTGCTATTATTATTATTATTACTATTATTATTTTTTTATATTTGGGATAAGTTAGTCTTCATTGATAAAACTCTTGATATTTAAAAGGTTGGTGATGTGTATATGGAGGAGTATGGGTTGGAATGGGGCAAAATACTTAAAGTTGGGAGGAGGGGCAAGATGGTAGAGAAATAACAGACCTTGTTTCAACTGGCCCCCTGAAGTGAGCTAATTATCTACCAGAACACTCTGAACACCCATGTAATCAGCCTGAGATGTAAGATGATACGCTTCTGGATCTCTACAGAGGCAGAAGACTCCAGTGGAGAAGTAAAGCAGGGTGGGAATGATGGGACTGATATCAGAGGATAAACAGAAGGGGGGGGCATCAGAACTGATCCACTGAAGAGTAATAACCCAATACAAAAGTGCCCTGTGATTGGGGAACAGCGTTAACTTGGAGTCTGGTCAGAAGCACTCAAAAAGAACAAAAAATCTTAAGGGGAAACTGATCAGGCAGTCATGGCACTGGCCTAAGCCCGTGGACACAGGACAGCCATTGCTGGAAACCAATTGTGCCAGAAAGAATACGGCCATGCCTCCAGGCCATGATCCCTGAGCCCCCAGCTTTCTGCTGCTTGCACCAGCGCTGGGCCAAGGATACTCTTGTCTATGTCTGATGTGGGCACTAGCCAGCGCTCTCAAGAACCACAGCATTTTGTGCTCTGCACGGACTGCACAACAGGGGTCTGAACTGCACTCCCCACTGGTGCCTGAGAGAGCTCTGTGCAGGCAGGTGCTAGCAAGTGGTGTCTAGGACCAACCGAGAGTCTGAACATTACAAGCTTGGACTTGAAAAACTAAGCACTATCTCTTCTTGGAATCTCTTGGGTGGGCAGTGACCTCAGAAACCCTGACATCTGGACCCCAGGCAACAGTCCTGGCAAAGGCAGCCACTGGAAGCAGGCTCCCAATATAACTCATGGTTTTAGTGGCACAGGGCTGAGGAGACAAGTGGGAGCTTCAGGTGACCCCTGAGACAGTGGGTGAGGATGTGCTTTGCCTGTGGGAGGTGGCGCAGCTGAGAAGAGTTTGCAGGGGGGGGGGATTCTGTGTGTTCTGGACCATCCAAAGGGAACAGACTGAGGCTTCTCTCTGAGATGGAGGTCTGGGTGTAATTTGCTTTCCACTAAATCTCTGAAAAGCTGCAAAAAGCTGTGAAATCACAAAAACCTCCAGAGAACAAAAGCCTGAAAAACCAGTTTCCACAAAGCACAGCCCCTTGATAGGCGGCAGGAGGACTCAAGCCAAGCAAGACTGATTGGAAAACAATGTGGCAGGCCCCTCCCCCAGAAATCCAGCCAAAAGAACTAGAGGACAACCACCACAGGGTCCACATAAAATTGTACCCCAATATCAGGGAAAAACAAGATATCAAGCTCCTTTTATTCCTCTAAATCTGTACATTTCAGAGATACATTTATTTTTAAATCAGTTCTCGTGATTCTTGTTCTTTTTAATTTTTTAACCTATTTACCACTACAACTAGAGGTTCAATTCAACATATTCCATAATAACCTTTTAACTTGAACTTTTTCGTACATATACTTTTGTTTTTCATATATATATATATATATATATATATATAGAGAGAGAGAGAGAGAGAGAGAGAGAGAGAGAGAGAGAGAGAGATAATAGATAGATAGATAGATAGATGATAGATAGATAGATAGATAGATAGATAGATAGATAGATGATAGATAGATAGAAAAAAGCTTCAAGGTAATCCTCTTTCCCTGATCAGTACTACCTCTATATATAAACCAGTTTTAATCTCCCTTGATCTCTGAAAAGTTGAGTCCTTTAACAAATATATCAAGATACACCCAGGAAGAATAAAAATAAACTTCCTCTCCCACATCAAGGATTTATAACCACCCTCCCATATTCTTTCTCTGTCAGTGTTTCTGTGTATTTGTTTTTGTTCCGTATTGTATGAATTTCATCCTTGGAGTACATTTTGGCTGGGTTCTTTTTTGTTGTTGTTGTTATTTACATTTGTCTGGGGAATGGAATCAGCATTCATGTCCTAGAGGCAGAAAGAACATTCCCCAAGATCAACAAATCTAGAAAGACCTCTAGACAATTGATTGTGAGACTGATGAATCATAATTTTAAACAAGAGTTCCTGAGGGCAGCTAGGGGGAAGAGTTTCCTTATGTAAAAAGGAAGGTCCATCAGAATGATGGCAGACCTGTCCACAGAAACCTGGCAAGTCAGAAAGGACAGGGAAGGCATATTCAAGGCACTAAATGAGAAGAACATCCAGCAAAGAATACTTTGTCCAACAAGACTGACATTCAAAATGGATGGTGAGATAAAGAGCTTCTAAGACCAGCAAGGTTTAAAAGAGTATGTGAACATCAAGGCCACACTACAAGAAATATTAAGGGAACTTCTATAGAAGAAGAAAGAACCCAAGAATGTAATAGAACAGAAATTTACAGAGACAATATATAGAAACAAGGACTTCACAGGCAACATGATGTCAATAAATGTCAATAAAAACATATCTTTCAATAATTACTCTCTAAGTGAATGGCCTAAACACTCCCATAAAATGACAAATGTGTTGCAGATCAGATAAAATTACAAAAACTGTCCATATGATGTCTACAAGAGACCCATTTGGAACCTAAAGATACATTCAGACTGAAAATGAAGGGACAGAGAAGCATCTTTCATGCCACTGGGCCTCAAAAGAAAGCTGGGGTAGGGATTCTCATAAGAGATAAATTAGATTTTAAACTAAAGACTGTGGCCAGAGATACAGAAGGACACTACATCATTCTTAAAAGGGTCTATCCACCAAGAAGATCTAACAATTATCAATATTTATGCCCCCAATACGGGAGCAGCCAACTACATAAGACAACTGTTAATCAAGATAAAGAGTCAAATTGATATGAATATATTAATAGTAGGGGATTTAAACACACCACTCTCAGTAATGGACAGATCATCCAAGCAGAAAATTAATAAGGAAACAAGAGCATGGAATGACACATTGGACCAGATGGACCTCGTAGATATATACAAAACATTGCACCCTAAAACAATAGAGTACTCATTATTCTCAATCACACTTGGAACTTTCTCCAGAATAGACCACATACTGGGTCACAAATCAGGGATCAACCAATACTAAAAGATTGAGATACCCCGCAGATTCTCAGACCACTATGCTTTGAAACTGGAACTCAGCCACAAGAAAAAGTATTGAAGGAATTCAAATAATTGGAAGCTAAACATCACCCTGCTTAAGAATGATTTGATCAACCAGGAAATCAAAGAAGAACTTTAAAAATTCATGGAAAACAATGAGAATGAAAACGAATTGGTACAAAACCTATGGAATATGGAAAAGGCAGTTCTAACGGGGAAAATACATAGCCATCCAAGCCTCCCTCAAAAAAGTTGAAAAATCCAGAATATACCAGCACCCTTTACACCTTAAAGAACTTGAGAATCAACAACAAATTAAGCCAACCCCACATACAATAAGGGAAATAATCAAGATTAGAACACAAATCAATGAGACAGAAACTAGGGATACAGTAGAACACATCAATGAAACTAGAAGCTGTTTTTTTTTTGAAAGAATTGATAAGATCAATAAACCACTAGACAAACTAATCCAAAAGGAGAGAGAGGACCCAAATTAATAAAATTATGAATGAAAAGAGATATATCATGACTAACACCAAAGAAATAGAAACAATCATCAGAAATTATTACCAACAGTTATATGTCAATAAGTTAAGCAACCTAGACAAAATGGATGTATTCCCGGAAAACTATAAACTTCCAAAACTGAATTGGGAAGAAATTGCAACATGAGTAGATTAATATCTAGTAATGAGATTGAAGCAATGATTAAAAACCTCCCAAAAAACAACAGCCCAGGATCTGACATAGTCCCTGGATAATTCTATCAAGCATGCAAATAAAAAATAATACCTATTCTCCTGAAGCTGTTTCAAAAAATGGAAATAGAAGGAAAACTTCCAGACTCTTTCTATGAAGCCAGCATTACCCTGATCCCCAAACCAGGCAAAGACCACACCAAAAAGGAGAATTTCAGACAAATATCCCTGGTGAATATGGATGCCAGGATTCTCAACAAGATCCTAGCTAATAGGATCCAAGATTACATTAAAAAGATTATCCACCATGACCAGGTGGGTTTTATCCATGGGATGCAAGGGTGGTACAACATTGACAAACCAATCAATGTGATAAAACAAATCAGTAAAAGAAAAGAGAAGAACCATACGATCCTCTCAATTAATGCAGAAAATGCATTTGACAAGATATAACATCCATTCCTGATTAAAACGTTTCAAAGTATAGGTATAGAGGGAACATTCCTCAACTTCATAAAACCTATTTATGAAAAAACTACAGTGAATATCATCCTCAATGGGGAAGAGTGGAAGCCTTCCCTTTGAGATCAGGAACACTACAAGGATGTCCACTCTCACCACTGCTGTTCAACACAGAGCTAGAAGTCCTAACAACAGCAATCAGAAAACAAAAATAAATAAAAGGTATTCAAATTGGCAAAGAAGAAGTCATACTCTCTCTCTTCGCAGATGGTATGATACTTTATATGGAAAACTTTAAAGACTCCACCCCCAAACTACTAGAACTCATATAGCAATTCAGTAATGTGGCAGGATACAACATCAATGTACAGAAATCAGTTGCTTTCTTATACATTAACAATGAAAATACAGAAAGGGAAATCAGAGAATGGATTCCATTTACTATAGCACTAAGAACCATAAGATACCTGGTAATAAATCTAACCAAAGAGGTAAAGGATCTGTACTTGAGGAACTACAGAACACTCATGAAGGAAATTGAACAAGACACAAAAAGATGGAAGACAATTCCATGCTGATGGATCGGAAGAATAAATATTGTTTAAATGTCTATACCTCCTTGAGCAAACTATACGTTTAATGCCATTCTGATCAAAATTCCACCAGCATTTTTCAAGGAGCTGGAACAAACAATCCTAAAATTTATATGGAACCAAAAGAGAACCAGAATTGCTAAGGAAATGTTGAAAAAGAAAAGAAAAACTGGGGACATCATGTTACCTGATTTCAAGCTTTACTACAAAGCTGTGATCAGCAAGACAGCACGGTACTGGCACAATAACAGACACATAGACCAGTGGAACAGAGTAGAGAGCCCAGATATGGACCCTCAACTCGATGGTCAAATAATCTTTGACAAAGCAGGAAAAAATATACAGTGGAAAATGACCATCTCTTCAATAAATATTGCTGGGAAAATTGGACAGCTATGTGTAGAAGAACAAAACTCGATCATTCTCATACAATATACACAAAGATAAATTCAAAATGGATAAAAGACCTCAATATGAGGCAGGGATCTATCAAACTACTACAGGAGAACATAGGCAATAACCTCTTCAACACCAGCCACATCAACTTCTTTCAAGACATTGTCCCCAAAAGCAAAGGAAACAAAAGCAAAAATGAACTATTGGGACTTCATCAAGATCCAAACCTTCTGCACAGCAAAGGAAACTGTCAACAAACGAAGAGGCAACTGATGGAATGGGAGAAGATATTCACAAATGACACTAAAGACAAAGGGCTAATATCCAAGATCTATAAAGAACTCCTGAAACTCAACATTCAAAAAACAGATAACCACGTCAAAAAATGGACAGAAGACATGAACAGACACTTCTCCAAAGAAGACATACAAATGGCTAATAGACACATGTAAAAATGTTCATCATCATTAGCCATCAGGGAGATTCAAATCAAAACCACATTGAGATACCACGTTATACCAGTTGGAATGGCTGAAATTCAGAAGACAATAAACAACATGTGTTGGAGATGATGTGGAGAAAGGGGAACCCTCTTACATTGTTGGTGGGAATGCAAGTTGGTGCAGCCACTTTGGACAATAGTGTAGAGATTCCTTAAGAAATTAAAAATAGGGGCACCTGGGTGGCTCAGTGGGTTAAAGCCTCTGCCTTCGGCTCAGGTCATTATCCCAGGGTCCTGGGATCAAGCCCTGCATCGGGCTCGGCAGGGAGCCTGCCTCCCTTTCTCTCTGTGCCGGCTTCTCTGCATACTCGTGATTTCTATCTGTCAAATAAATAAAATCTTAAAAAAAAGAAATTAAAAATAGGGCTACCCTATGACCCTGCAATTACACTACTGGATATTTACCCCAAATATACAGATGTAGTGGGAAAAAAGGGCCATCTGTACCCCCAATGTTCATAGCAGCAATGGCCACAGTTGCCAAACTGTGGAAAGAGCCACAATGCCCTTCAACAGAAGAATGGATAAAGAAGATATGGTCCATATATACTATGGAGTATTATGCCTCCATCAAAAAGGATGAATACCCAACTTTTGTATCAACATGGACAGGACTGGAGGAGTTAATGCGGAGTGAAATTAGTCAAGCAGAGAGAGTAAATTATCATACAATTTTACTTACTTGTGTAGCATAAGGTATAAAATGGAGGTCATTGGAAAATTGGGAAGAGAAGTGAGTTGGGGGAAGTTGGAGGGGGAGACAAACCATGAGAGACTGTAGACTCTGAGAAACAAACTGAGGGTTTTGGAGGGGAGGAGTGTGGGTGTTGGGTGAGCCTGGTGGTGTGTATTAAGTAGAGCATTTACTCCAGGGAGCACTGAGTGTGGTGCATAAACAATGAATTTTGGAACACATATGCAAAAATAAAATAAAATTAAATTAAATTAAAAAAAATAAAATATGACAAACAGTCATTTAAAAAGTACTTAAAGGTTTCATTGCAATGTGAGAGCAGTTTTATCTATTTTGGATTTTATATTTGGTAACTCTTGAAACGATTATTTAGCTCTTTACAACCTGAAGATGTGAATAAATTGAGGAGAAGAAATCAGTGAATTGTCTTTTATTAAGATGCTATACAGGGACGCCTGGGTGGCTCAGTTGGTTAAGCGGCTGCCTTCGGCTCAGGTCATGATCCCAGCGTCCTGGGATCGAGTCCCACATCGGGCTCCTTGCTCAGCAGGGAGCCTGCTTCTCCCTCTGCCTCTGCCTGCCTCTCTGCCTGGCTGTGCTCGCTTGCTCTCTCTCTCTAGCAAATAAATAAATAAAATCTTAAAAAAAAAGATGCTATACATACTCAAATTTATTCTTAATGCAACCTATAAAACACCACTATTTTCCCTATCCCTATATGTAGATGAGAAAATTCAATTATTTTAACAGAGAAACACTGTTTTCAATTCTCTGTCCTAGGATCCTAAACATACTATCTGACTGATGAGAGCTAGACAAATTTAACAAAGCAAATTCAGAGCCAAAACTTTTGTGCGAGACAGCAAGATATAGTAGCATGAAAAAATCTTGGGCTCATAAAACTGGAATTAAAATTTTAGTTCTATGCTATATATTAGTTGACCTTTAGGAACTCATTTGTGTTGTACTATGTCTTAGTTTCCTTGTTTTCAAAACGGGTAGAAAACTGATGCCTACCTCAACAATGTGTAATACCATTACAATAGTGGGTATAAACACACTTTTTAAAATTGTGACTGACCACTTCCAAGTTATGCTGCCAGAATTTGAGTGTTCAAAGTTCAAAGATCTAGAACAATTCCCTCCAATATTTCCACCAACAAGACCTATTAATTTGTTGAAAAATTATTTTGTTTGAAAAAGAAAATCTATCAAAACATTTTGGTCAGGAACTGAAAGCCTTAAAATATGAGAAAGCTAAGCAGAGTTCACTAATGAAATTATTAGTCAAGCGTAACTTTTTCAAAAAGCATTTTAGATGATATTTTGTAGAAATACTACTTTACGAAGTGTTATTGGATTTAAAAAATCCTTCAAAGATCAGAAGAAATATGAAATAATAAAAAATAGCTGCATTTCCCACCTTCCTTTTGACCAGAACAAGATCATTACTTTCTGCTATATAGCCTATGAACCAGCCATATTAGTCCAAATTATAAGAATGAAGTGCTGGCAATATAGCAGAGGTCCTTGCATCCCCAGCAAGTATGTTTTCCACAAGTAAATTTGGAGCAAGGGAATAATTATGGGAAAATATTATACTAAAAGGACAGCAATTGGAATAGGTGGACAAGTATAAAAGGGTATATTAGTTAAAAGTAATTTGTTAGAATAGATTTTATCCACAGTAACTAATTAACAAAAAATCAACACAACCAAAACAAGAAAAAAAGCCTTCAAACATCACATTTACCAATACATCCTAAATGAAGGCGAAAAGAACAAATCTAATTACCACAAATTGTTATATCAAAGCTTGCTTTATATTTTGTTCTCTATCCTATTTTGAAAATTATAATGTGAAGAAAGTGCCTTTAAAAATGAAAGGACTCATTTTTTTTTCATTTAAAATATTTTATTTTGAGATGCCTGGTTGTCTCAGTTGGTTAAGCATCTGCCTTTGGCTCAGGTCCTGATCCCAGTGTTCTGGGACCAAATCCCATATTAGACCCCTTGTTCAGCAAGGAGCCTGCTTCTCCATCTGACTGCCATTCTCCCTGCTTGTGCCTCCCCTCTCTGAAAAAAAATAAGTAAATCTAATATTTAAATAAAATAAAACATTTTTGAAAGATTTATTTATTAATTTGAGAGACAGTGAGAGAGAGCATGAGAGGCTAGAAGGTCAGAGGGAGAAGCAGACTCCCCTGGAGCTGGGAGCCCGATGTGGGACTCGATCCCAGAACTCTGGGATCATGACCTGAGCCAAAGGCAGCTGCTTAACCAACTGAGCCACCCAGGCGCCCCTAAAATATTTTTAATAGAAAGCCACTCAGGTTGAGCTGCAGTGTGCCCATGAGGTTCTCTGAGACTGTTCCCAAGCACATCTTCAATTGAAGTGTCACAACTATCCCCCAGACTAAGCCTTCTGACCACAGTAATCCCTGAGTCTTCTTTGACATGGACATCAGTAGGGAGTGAGTTGGTTGAATTGCTTTAGAATTATTTGCAGATATTGTACCCAAAACTGCAGAAAATTTTCATGTCTAGGGTACAGGAGAAAAATTCACTGGACCCACCACTGGGAAAACTCTCCATTTCAAAGGATGCCCTTTTAAATGAATTATTAAGGAATTTATGGTTCAGCGTGGAGATTTCTCAAATCAAAATGGGAAAGGTGGAGAAAGTATTTAAAGTGAAAATTTTGAAGATGAAAATTCGTATTATAAGCATGACCAAGGTTTACAGAGCATGGCAAATGCAAGCTGCAATTCAAGTGGTTCTTAGTACTTTATCAACAGTTCCAACTCCTCATTTGGAGGGGAAAAATATGATATTTGGTCAAGTAATTAAAGAAATGGGTGTGGCAAGGATATTGGAAAATGTAGAAGTGAAAGGTGAAAAACATATGTGTTATTACAAAATGCAGAGAACTAAAGGAGGGAGATCATTGGGGTATATTCCCAAATGATGATTCTGGTGACAGCCACCCAGATTTATCTGAAGAAGCAGATATAGATTTAAAATATGTAGGTAACATTTTGCTAATAAGAGGAGACTTAAAAAATTGGAAATATATTTTTTTCAAATCCCAGAACTGGGACATAACTACTAAAAAATATACAAAAGCTTTAAGATATGTAGAAGGTTCAAACACTGTTATTGGGAAAGCAGATAGATTGAAGCTACAACCTATAGCTCTAAGCTGTGTGCCAAATACTGGTGCTAATTAACAGAAGATGTCAAATTGGCAGGAAACAATTGACAGTTGTTTGGAGGCACTTGAAATAGACCGATCAAATACCAAAACATTGTACCATAAACTCAAGGTTGGCAAGGATTAAAAGAATAGGATCATGAATATTTTTTTAATTATTAGTTTTTAATTTCCTGGTTGACCCTTCATTCTTTAGTAGGATACTCCTTTTTTTAAAATTTTTATTTAGGGACGCCTGGGTGGCTCAGTTGTTAAGCGGCTGCCTTCGGCTCAGGTCATGATCCCAGCGTCCTGGAATCCAGTCCCGCATCAGGCTCCCTGCTCAGCAGGGAGCCTGCTTCTCTCTGTTCCTCTGCCTGCCACTCTGTCTGCCTGTGCTCACTCTCTCTGACAAATAAATAAAAAAATAAAATATTTTAAAAAAATAAATAAAATTTTTATTTATTTTTAAAATTTCTTTTCAATGTTTCAGAATTCATTGTTTATGCACCACACCCAGTCTATTCTCTGAAACTGCTCTCAAGCGCATCTTCAATTGAAGTGTCACAACTGTCCCCTGTAATTTTTCCCTTTTCCTAATGTCCTCCATGCTATTACCTATGTTCCACAAATAAGTAAAAACATATGACAATTGACTTTCTCTGTTTGACTACTTCATTTAGCATAATCTCCTCTAGTCCCAAATATGTCAATGAAAAAGTTGGGTATTCATCTTTTTGATAGCTGAGTAATATTCCATTGTGTACATGGACCACATCTTCATTATCCATTTGTCTGTTGAAGGGCATCCTGGCTCTTTCCACATTTTGGCTATTGTGGACAATGCTACTATGAAGATTGGGGTTCATATGTCTCTTCTTTTCACTACATCTCTATCTTTGGGGGTAATTGCCCAGTAGTGCAATTTCTGAGTCATAGGGTAGCATTAGTTTTCATTTTTTGAGAATCCTCCATACTGTTTCCAAAGGGGCTATGCCAATTAGCATTCCCACAAACAGTGTAAGAGGGTTCAATTTCCCCCACAACTACTTAAACATTTGTTGTTTCCTGCCTTGTCAATTTTTGCCATTCTAATTGGTTTAAGTTTGTATCTCAGTGGGGTTTTGATTTAAATTTCCATGGTGGCTAATGATGATGAACATGCATCTGTTATCCTTTTGTATGTCTCCTTTGAAGAAGTGGCTGCTCACGTCTGCTCCCCAATTTTTGACTTGATTATGTTTTTTGGGTGTTGAGTTTGAAGAGTTCCTTATACATCAGCCTTTTCTCTGTAGTGTCATTTGCAAATATCGATTCCCATTCCATGGGTTGCCTCTTTGTTTTGTTGACTGTTTCCTTTGCTGTGCAGAAGCTTTGGATCTTGATGAAGTCCCAAAAATTCATATTTGATTTTGTTTCCCTTGCCTTCTGAGATGTATCTTGAAAGAAGTGGCTGTGGGGGCGCCTGGGTGGCTCAGTGGGTCAGGCCTCTGCCTTCAGCTCAGGTCATGATCCCAGGGACCTGGGATGGAGCCCCACATCAGGCTTTTTGCTCCGTGGGGAGCCAGCTTCCTCCTCTCTCCCACTCCCCCGCTCTCTCTCTCTCTCTGCCTGCTTCTCTGCCTACTTGTGATCTCTGTCTGTCAAATAGGTAAATAAAATCTCAAAAAAAAAAAAAAAAGAAGTGGCTGTGGCCCATGTGGAAGAGGTTACTGCCTACATTCTCTTCTAGGATTTTGATGGATTTATGTTTCATATTGAGGTCTTTCATCCATTTAAAATTTGTCTTTGTGTATGGTATAAGAGAATGGTCCAGTTTCATTCTTCTGTATATAGCTGTCCAATTTTCCCAGCACCATTTATTGAAGAGACTTTCATTCCTCCATTCGATATTTTTTTTTTCTGCTTTGTCAAAGATTAGTTGACCATAAAGTTGAGAGTCCATACCCTGGCTCTCCATTCTGTTCCACTGGTATGTGTGTGTTTTTGTGTCAGAACCCTGCTGTCTTGCTAAATGTAGCTTTGTCATATAGCTCGAAATCAGGCAATGTGATGCCTCTAGCTTTGTTTTTCTTTTTCAACATTTCCTTGGTTATTTGGATTCTTTTCTGCTTCCATACAAATTTTAAGAATGTTTGTTCCAGCATTTTAAAAAATGTCACCTTGGGGGCACCTGGGTGGCTCAGTGGGTTAAGCCCCTGCCTTTGGCTCAGGTCATGGTCTCAGTGTCCTGAGATTGAGCCCCACATCAGGCTCTCTGCTTGGCGGGGTGCCTGCTTCCCCCACCCCTCTCTCTTCCTGCCTCTCTGCCTACTTGTGATATCTTTCTGTGTCAAATAAATAAATAAAATATTTTAAGTGACCTTATTTTTATTGGGATGGCGCTGAAAGTACAGATTGCTCTGGACAGCATGGACATTTTAACAGTGTTTATTCTTCTGATCCATGAGCATGGAATGTTTTTCCACTTTTTTGAGTCTTCAATTTTTTTTTTTTTCCTGAGTGCTTTGTAGTTGCTACTGTATAGATCCTTTACCTTGTTGGTTAGGTTTATTCCAAGGTATCTTCTCAGTTTTGGTGTTATTGTAAATGTAATCAATTCTCTAATTTCTCTTTCCACAGTTTCATTGTTAGTGTATAAGAAAGCAACTGATTTCTGTGCACTGATTTTGTATTCTGCCACATTACTGAATTGCTGTATGAGTTCTAGTAATATGGTGGTGGAGATCTTTGGGTTTTCCACACAGAGTATTATGTCATCTGCGGAGATAATTTGACTTATTCTTTGCCAATGTGAATGCATTTTATTTATTTTTGTAGTTTGATTGCTGTTGCTAGGACTTCTAGTCCAATGTTGAACAACAGTGGTGAGAGTGGGCATCTTTGTCGTGTTCCTGATCTCAATGAAAAGTCTCTCAGTTTTTCCCCATTGAGAATGATATTTGCTGTGGGTTTCTCATAGATGGATCTTATGAAGTTGAAGAATGTAACCTCTATCCTTATACTCTGAAAAATTTTAATCATGAAAGGATGCTGTATTTTGATAAATCTTTTTTGGCATCAATTGAGAGGACATTGTGTTTCTTGTTTCTTCTCTAATTTATATGTTTTGTCACATTGATTGATTCATGAATGTTGAACAACCATTGCATCCCAGGGATAACTTTCACCTGGTCAAAAGGGAGAATGCTTTTAAAGTCCTGTTGGATCCTATTAGGTAGGATCTTTTCCAGAATGTTGACATCCATATTCATCAGGGATATTGGGCTGAAATTCTCCTTTTTGATGGTGTCTTTGCCTGGTTTGGGGAGCAAGGTAATGCTGGCCTCATAGAAAAAGTATGGAAGTTTTCCTTATGTTTCTATTTTTGAAAAAGTTTAGGAAAAAAGGTAAAATATCTTCTTTGAATGTTTGGTAGAATCCCCAGGGAATCCTCCGGTTCTGGACTTATGTTTTTTGAGAAGTTTTTGATTACTGCTTCAATCTCATAACTGGTTATTAGTTTATTCAGGTTGTCAATTTCTTCCTGTTTCAATCTTGGTATTTTATGGGTCTCCAGGAATTCATCCATTTCTTCTAGGTTGTTTAATTTATTGTCATATAGCTGTTGATAATAATTTCTTATAATTGTGTTTATTTCCTTAGTGTTATTGTGATCTCTCCCCTTTCATTCATAATTTTAATAATTTGGGTCATTTCTCTTTTCTTTTGGGTCAGTCTAGTCAATGGTTTATCGATCTTATTAATTCTTTCAAAGAACCAGCTTCTAGTTTCTTTAATGTGTTCTACTGCATTTCTTGTTTCTATTTTATTAATCTCTACTCTAATCTTAACTATTTACCTTCAGATTCCTGGATTAAGTTTAATTTGTTGTTGCTTCTTTAAGGTATAAAGATAGTAAGTGTGTTCAGAATTTTTAAATTTTTTGAGTGAGGCTTGGATGGCTATGCATTTCCTCCTTAGGACCACCTTTGTCATATCCCATAGTTTTTGGATTGATGCGTCTTTGTACTCACTGGTTTCCATGAATTAAGTTCTTCTTTGATTTCCTGGTTGACCCATCATTATTGAGCAGGATGGTGTTTAGTTTCCAATGGTTTTAATTTCTTCCAAACTTTTTCTTGTGATTGAGTTCCAGTTTCACAGCATTGTAGTCTGAGAATATGCAGCAAATACTCTTAATTTTTTTGGTATCAGTTGAGCCCTGGTTTGTGACCCAGTATGTTGCCTATTCTGGAGAAAGTTCCATGTGTGTTTGAGAATTATCATTCTGTTGTTTTAAGGTAAAATGTTCTGTATACATCTATGAGGTCCATCTGGTCCAGTGTCATTCAAAGCTCTTGTTTGTTGATTTTCTGATTAGTTGGTCTGTCTATTGCTGAGACTGGGGTGCTAGGGTCTCTTACAATTAACGTATTTTTATCAATATGTCTCTTTATTTTAACAGTTGGCTTATGTTTGCTGCTCCTATTTTGGGGACATAGATATTTATAATTGTTTATTTATAATTGTTAGATTTTGTTATATATTTATAATTGTTAGATATTGTTGTTGGATAGACCCTTTAAGAAGGATATAGTGTCCTTCTGTATCTTTAACTATAGTCTTTAGCTTACAATCTAATTTGCCTGATACGAGAATTGTTACCCGAGCTTTACTTTGCAGTCTATTGGCATGAAAGATAGTTCTCCATCCCTACACTTTCAGTCTAGATATATCTTTAGGTTCAAAATGAGTCTCTTGTAGACAGTATATATATGGGTCCTGTCTTTTTATCCAATCCGCAACCCTGTGCTGTTTTATGGGAGCATTTATGCCATTCACGTTGGGAGTGATTATTGATAGATAAGATTTTATTGTCATTGGGATTGCCTGGGTGGCTCAGTCGGTTATGGTCTCAGGGTCCTGAGATCTAGCCCCATGTCGGGCTCTCTGCTCCAAAGGGAGCCTGCTTCCTCCTCTCTCTCTGCCTGCCTCTCTGCCTACTTGTTATCTCTGTCTGTCAAATAAATGAATAAAATCTTTTAAAAATATTTTATTGTCATCATGTTGCCTGTGAAGTCCTTATTTCTATGGATCATCTTTTTATATCTCTGTTCTGTGCCACTCCTGGGGCCTTCTTTTATAGAACCCCCATTAATATTTCTTGCAAGGCCAGCTTAATGGTCACATATTCTTTCAGTCTCTGCCAGTCCTGGAATTTTCTTATCTCTCCCTCTATGCTGAATGACAGCCTTGCTGGATAAATAATTCTTGGCTGTATATTCTGTTCATTTAGTACCCTGAATGTTTTTTGCCAGGCCTTTCTGGTTTGCCATGTTTCTGTGGACAGAACTGATGTTATTCTGATGTTCTTCCTTCTGTACGTAAATAATCTCTTCCCCCTAGATGCCCTTAAAATAGTTTCTGTGGTTCTAAGATTTAAGAGTTTTACTATTACATGCTTGGGGGTTTATCTTCCCTCATTGATCTTGGGGGGTATCCTCTGTGCCCCTAGTACAGGATTACTTGTTTCAGTCCCCAGATTAGGGAAGTTCTTGGCTACAATTTGGTGAAATATATATTATAGTCCTTTATCTCTCGCTCTTTCTACCTCCTCAGGGATCCCAATAATTCTGACACTGGAATGTTTCATGGCATCATTTATTTCTCTAATTCTATTTTCATGGATTTTAAACTGTTTGATCCAGGCCCCTTCCTGCTTCTTTTCTATCAGTTTGTCTTCAAGATCACTAATTCATTCTTCTGCCTCATTTACCCTAACTGTTAGAGTATCTAGATTAGTTTGTATCTCATTGATAGCATTTTTAAGTTCTACCAGATCTGTTTTCACTTCTGCCCTTAATGGATCTAAGTTGCCATTAGTAGTTTTCTCCAGCCTGATTGTTTTCTTCATAACTGCTAATCTGAAGTCTATTTCTGACATCTTGCTTACATCCATATCCATTAGATTTGCTGGAAAGGCCATTGTCTCTGGGTGTTTTCTTTTTTGGGAGTTACTCCTCCTTGTAATTCTGTTGAGTTGTGGTTGAGGGGATGTAGAGCTGAAAATATCAATCACTAACCAGGCAAGGTGCACCCTCTCGATTGATGATCCTCTGCCCCTGTAGAAGTCCAGACATGTATAATCTTACATCTCAGGCTGATTTCATAGATGTTCATAGTGCTATGGTAGATAAGCAGCTCAATTCAGGGGACCGGTTGAAATAGGGTCCCCTACTCCTCTGCCATCGTGACCCCTCTTTTGTATTTGAGTTCTTTCCCACTTTCTTTGTGTGATTGAGTTACACTTTCAAAACACTGTGGTCCAAAAATATGCAGGGGATGACCCCAAATTTTTGGTACCATTTGAGACCTGATTTGTGACCCAGGATGTGATCTATTCTAGAGAATGTTCCATGTGCGCTTAAGAAGAATGATTATTCTGTTGTTTTGGAATGGAATGTTCTAAATATATCCGTGAAGTCCACCTGGGTCAGAGTGTCATTCAAAGCCCATATTTCCTTCTTGATCTTCTGTTTAGATGATCTGTCCATTGCAGTGATGGGGGATATTAAAGTCTCCTACTATTATTGTACCATTATCAATGTGTTTCTTTGATTTTGTTATTAATTGGCTCATATAATTGGCTACTCTCATGTTAGGGGCATAAATATTTATAATTCTTAGATCTTCTTATTGGATAGACCCTTTAATTAATTATGATATATTGTCCTCTCTCATTTCTTTTTTTTTTAAGATTTTATTTATTTATTTGATAGAGATTACAAGTAGGCAGAGAGGCAGAGAGAGGGGAGGAAGCAGGCTGTCTGCAGAGCAGAGAGCCCGATGCGGGGCTCGATCCCACGACCCTGGGATCATGACCCGAGCCGAAGGCAGTGGCTTTAACCCACTGAGCCACCCAGGCGCCCCTCCTCTCTCATTTCTTATTACAGTCTTTGGTTTAAATTCTAATTTGTCTGATACAAGGACTTCCACCCCAGCTTTCTTCTGATGTCTATCAGCATGATAAATGGTTTTCCACCCTCGCTTTAAACCTGAAGATGTCTTTGGGTCTAAAATGAGTCTCTTGCACACAGCATATGAATTGGTCTTGCTTTTTTATCCAATCTGATACCCGTGTCTTTTGATTGGGGCACTTAGCCCATTTACATTCAGGGTACTATTTAAAGTTATGACTGTAGTGCCATTCTATTGCATAAGGTGACATTTACTGTATATTGTCACTTTTACTTTCTGATCTATGTTACCTTGGGGCTCTCTCTTTGCTTAGATGACCCCTTTTAATATTTCTTTTAGGACTGGTTTGGTGATCACAATTTCTTTTAGTTTCTGTTTGTCCTGAAAACTTTTTATCTCTTCTATTTTTTTTAAAATTTAATTTTATATTTTCAGTGTTCCAAGATTCATTGTTTATGCACCACACCCAGTGCTCCATGCAATACATACCCTCCCTAATACCCACCACCAGGCTCACCCATTCCCCCATCCCCTCCAAAATCCTCAGTTTGTTTCTCAGAGTCCACAGTTTCTCATGGGAAATCAGATGGGGAGAAGAAAATTTTTAAAAAGTTAAAGGGAAAAAAAAAAACAAAGTAGGAAGACTAAAGACTCTTGGGAACAAAGAAGTGAATTCTATGTGCTGTATTCCCCTAGTGCTGCAGTTTTGTAATTCCCATTGATTGGTAAACTTGTTCTTGGTTGGATGTTCTTGCTGATCTTCTGGGGAGGGGCCTGTTGCATTGATTCTCAAATGTCTTTGCCCCAAGCAGAATTACACCATCCTTGCCAAGGGCCGGGCTAGGTAATCTGCTCCAGCTCACTTTATGTGACTTTGATTCCCTGTAGTCTTTCTGTGAAGCTTTAGAGGATGAGAATGAAAGTGACAGCCTCCCAATATCTGGTCTCAGAGGCAAAACTTAGGGTCCTGTTTCTCAATGAGACCTCAGAAAAAAGCATCCTATTACCTCTGTCTCCCTACACTCCAGTCACATTATGTGCTAACTTGTCTGTGATTGAGTGTATCCTACCTCAAGCACATGACCCCATTTGGAGTCTCCAAACCCAACAGATTCTGCTGTGTGCTCCCACACCATTCCTCCTAAGGGAGAAAGGGGAATCTCCCTGGTTCTTCTGTGTGTTGGTCCCATGCACAAAGAGAAGAGGCCTGACTATGTGGTGGATCATGGTTTATGGCAATCCCGAGCTGAGAGCCCACTTGTAGGCTCACTATTTGCAGCCAGCTTCTCTGCTCCAATACCTGGGAGTTCTGCCCCTCTCAGGCACCCCCGGTCTTTCTGTGAACTTGAGGATCTTGAGACCACACTGCCTCTGTGAGGTTTCCATCATCCACTTAGCCATCTGAGCTATGATACTCACCAGAGGAGACTTAAAAGTTCTGATTTTGTGTGCCAGTGCTCAATCACTTGCTGCTAGCATGCTGATGGAGGCTCCCAAACCCTGTGGCATATCATCCCATATAAAATCTTGGATTCACATATTTACACTACCTGCCTTGCAGTGGTCACTTTCCTATTTGTAGAGTTGCAGCTATTATTTTCTTCAATCTCCTATTGCGTTCACAGGTGTTCAGAATGGTTTAATAGCTATATAGCTGAATTCATGGGACGAGACTAAATTAAGATCTTATACTCTTCCACCATCTTGGTGGAAATAGTTCTCTTCAAATAGTTCTCTTCAATTCATGGAAACAAATGAAAATGAAAACACAACTGTTCAATATCTTTAGTATGCAGCAAAGGTTGTCCTAATAGGGAAGTATATAGCACTACAAGCCTTTCTCAAGAAACAAGAAAGATTTCAAATACACAACCTAATCTTACACCTAAAGGAGATAGAGAAATAACATCAAATAAAGCTTAAATCCAGCACGAGAAGAGAAATAATAAAGATCTGTGCAGAAACCAATGAAATAGAAGCCAAAAGAACAGTAGAACACATCAACAAAACCAGGAGCTTTTTCTTTGAAAGAATTAGTAAGATTGATAAACCCCTGGCCAGACTTACCAAAAAGAAAAGCAAAAGGGCCCAAATTAATAAAATGGTGAATGAAAGAATAGAGATCACAGCCAACATGACTGAAACACACAAAAAAATACAGGAACATATTATGAGCAACTTTTTGCCAACAAATTAGACCATGTGAAAGAAATGGATGCATTTCCAGAGACAGATAAACTATTAAAACTGAACCAGGAAGAAATAGAAAACCTGAACAGACACATACCCAGCAAGGAATTTGAAGCTGTAATAAAAAATCCCCAAACAAATAGGAACACAGGGCTTGATGGCTTCCCAGGGTAATTCTACAAACATTTAAAGAAGAATTAATACCTATTCTCCTGAAACTGTTCCAAAAAATAGAAATGGAAGGAAAACTTCCAAACTCATTTTATGAGGCCAGCATCACCTTGATCCCCAACCAGACAATGACCTCATCAAAAAGAAGAATTACAGACCAATATCCACAATGGACATGGATATAAAAACTCTAGCCAAAATACTAACCAATAGGAACCAACAGTACATTAAAAAGATTATTCAACACGACCGAGTGGGATTTATTCCTGTGTTGCAAGGTTGGTTCAACATCCACAAATCAATGTGATACACTACATAAATAAAAGAAAGGACAAGAACCATATGATCCCCTCAATAGATGAAGGGAAAGTATTTGACAAAGCACAGCATCCTTTCTTAATTAAAACTCTTCACAGTATAGTGAAGAGCGATATATGAAAAACCCACAGTAAATATCACTCTCAATGGGCAAAAACTGAAAGCATTTCCCCTAAGTTCAGGAACATAGCAGGGGTGTCCACTGTCACCATTGTTGTTCAATATAACAGTAAAAGTTCTAGCCCTAGCAATCAGACAACAAAAATAAATAAAAGTCAATCAAATTGGCAAAGAAGTCAAACTTTCTCTCTTCAGATGATATGACACTTTATGTGGAAAACTCAAAAGACTCCATCCCCAAAATTGATTGAACTCATAAAAGAATTCAGTAGAGTGGAAGAATATAAAACCAATGCATAGAAATCAGTTGCATTTCTATACACCAACAATGAGACAGAAGAAAGAGAAATTAAGTAGTCAAAAACCACAAGATACATCCCAGGAATAAATCTAACTAAAGAGTCAAAAGACCTATACTCAGAAAATTATAGAATACTTATGAAAGAACTTGAAGAAGACACAAAGAAATGGAAAAACATTCCATTCTCAGGGATTGGAAGAAGAAATATTGAGAAAACGTCTATGCTACCTAGAGCAATCTACACATTCAATACAACCCCTATCAAAATAACATCAACTTTTTTCACAGAACTGGAACAAATGCCAAAATTTGTATGGAATTAGAAAAGACAACAAATCACTAGGGGATGGTTGAAAAAGAAAACCAAAGCTGGTGGCCTCACAATTCTGGCCTTCAAACTCTTACAAAGCTGTATTCATTAAGACAGCATAGTACTCGCACAAAACAGACACATAGATCAATGGAACCAAATAGAGAACCCAGAAATGGACCCTCAACTCTATGGCCAACTAACCAACAAAGCTGTAAAGAATACTCAATGGAAAAAAAGACAGTCTCTTTAACAAATGTTGTTGGGGAAAATGGACAGCCACATGCAGAAGAATGAAAGTGGACCATTTCCTTAAACCATGCACTCAAAATAGACTCAAAATTGATGAGTGAGACAGGAATCCATCAAAATCCTAGAGAAGTACACAGGCAGCAACCTCTTCAACCTTGGCTGCAACAACTTCTTGCTAGACATATTTCCCAAGTGAAGGCAAACAAAGACAAATTGGGACTTC
>ML097855.1:25673-39749 GCA_003697995.1 Taxidea taxus jeffersonii
TCCATTTTGACTATTTTTATAAAGAAGTAAAAAGTTTTTTTTTTTTTTAATAGAATTTTCGGGGCTCCTGGGTGGCTCAGTGGGTTAAAGCCTCTGCCTTCAGCTCAGGTCATAATCCCAGGGTCATGGGTTGGAGCCCTGCATTGGGCTCTCTGCTAGGCAGGGACCCTGCTTCCCCCTCTCTCTCTGCCTGCCTCTCTGCCTACTTGTGATTTCTGTCAAATAAATAAATAAATAAAAATCTTTAAAAAACAGAATTTTCATTTTCCCTTTTTTCTTTTGTTTTGGAATGTATTATTTTATTTGTTTCATTGTTATTTTACTTGGCAGAATCATTTTTGCTTTAATAAAAATACTAGTAATGGTAATATTGATTATATGCATGATAATATAAATATTACAATACATAAATCATATATATATACATATATATGTATATATATATAGATTTATATATGTCAGACATTCATCTCAGCATTTTGCATGGACTAGTTTATATAATTTTCACCCTAACCCTCTCAGATTAAGTACTATCTCCATTTTTTCTTTTTTTTGGATGACAAAATTATGGCATAAAGAGTTTGAAAAACTTTCCTAAGGTCACATAAACAATCTGCAAGTAGACATAGCCATAATTGGAACTCATATCTTCTAAGGGTGGGGTCTATGCACCTTGACACTGTAATATTATCTTATAGAGAAAGCATTTTAATACTTTTAGCATATCAATATTTTTATGACCACAATATCCTTATTACAAATTTTCACCTTGTAAAGTTCTTTCATCGGGGATCTTCTTTTCTTCAATACCAGAAAAGATTTAAGTCAGCATGCCATTCCAGATTTTCCAGATTTAAATAATGTAATAATTGGAAATAATGGAATTATTGTAATAATTTGTAATAATTTGGTTTAAACATTTGAACCCTAAGCAGCTTGTAACTTACTATACTATAGGACAAGTGTTGTTGCATAAAACCAGAAAGACAGAGAGTTTATGATGGAGTAAAAGACATAGACTGTATATGTATGTAAAAGACAAAGACTGTATAATTTTTATCTAGATTAAATAAATTATTCTTTAAGGCAAATGCAAACATTTAATCAATTGCTATTGGTATGCACAAGACCTTTTTAATCTTGGGTTAGAAAATGATTTTCAGCTAGTGATAAGTTATTTCTGCCTGTTTACTTCCCATTGTGAAATATTTACCATTAGTTTTTTAGACATAACACATTTCCCCCCAAGTGATCAACAGAACACACAGGCAGCCTTGAATATCTCCACATGTGGAAAAGCTCTGAAAATCATTTTGCTATGCCAAGTTATTTCAAGAGTTTGTCACATGATGAGTATATAGATAAGAAGCTTAGAGGCCAAAGTGGAATATTATCAAGTATACATATCATCATTAAAAAATGGTAAACAGGATGGTATGTTCTCCAATGTCTATCATTTTAAAGCAGCTTGTAGAACTACATATAAAATAAATACTTACACTAGTAAGTATTTATATAACTGCAGGTGTCTTGTGTCCACAAATTGTACTAATTGGTAATTCAGATTAACCAAAGACAGAATGAGCCATGGAAATGAAGTTCTTCTTTCCTTTTTTAGAATTGTTTTTTTCAAATGAGGGTTGAGATTTATGAAGGAAGCTGTTTCTTATACTACAGAAAAATAGAGAATTGATCCCACAGAAATGATGGTGTTAATATGAATAACAATCTCATCACCTCTCTGTGCTTACTTTCTTTGCTATTATTTTTTTCACTCTATGTCCCACTCTTCCTTCCATCAAATTTTCCAAAAAATAGTTATTTTTGAAAGCATGTCAAATGAAAAAAAAAAGAAAACATGTCAAATGATAAAAAAATGCTGAACAAACTATGTAAGAATTTAATACATTAATGCTGAACTAGTATTTATTGTGTTATAATTACTTTTTTCCTTTTTCCTATATATTTAAGAAAGGATAATTTTTAAACTATAAATTCAAGATATTTGGCTTTGACCTCCATATTACATTGTTATGTAGGAAACAGAAGGGTGGAATGTGTGTCAAAACAAACAAAAATGGTATCAAGGAAGCTGGAAGTGGAGGGATTAATGGTGTGGTGGATATGAAGCCAGTAAAACCACATCATGACAGTTTTTTTTTTCCTAATCACCATTGTATTTAACTTCTTTAGAATCAAGTTGTGCTGTATAGGACAACACAATATCATGTGTCCTGTAGAGGTAAATGTAAATGAAGTATACTGCTTTTAGTAGAACCTAGAAGCGACCTTGAAGGCTAGTTGATTCATAGGAGATTGATGAATTATAAATTTGTTAAGTGGATTAAAGCCCTGACATTGTATTTTTGAGAGGGAGACTGAAATTGAGTCTCTTTCTCTGAAATGATTTTTTAACTCTGTGTGCTACTTTTCATAACCTTCAGCAAAAATAATGTAAATTAATAAAATATTTTCAACATCTATGTGTTTTAATATGTTCACACACAAATAAGGTACAAATTTATAGTTATCATAATGTGTGGTTATGTATAGGCACAGTAACCAGAGCTCTTTCTTTTTTGTTAATATGTACATAAATATTTAAATGGAAAAATCTAAATTTTTAATTTAGATATCATCATCACTTTTCTTTTTTTATTTGAATTCAATTTACTTGAATTCAATATATTGTATTGTTATATTCAGGTGTAGAATTTAGTGGTTCATCAGTTGCATACAGCACCCAGTAATCATTACATCAAGTGCCCTCCTTAATGCCCATCACTCAATTACCTCACTGCAAATAACTTTTGAGATAAAGGACTAGTATTCAAAATCTGTAAAGAACTTATCAAACTCACCCTTTCAATTAAAATGTTCAAGGGGTGCCTGGGTGGCTCAGTGGGTTAAGCCTCTGCCTTAGGCTCAGGTCATGATCTTGGGGTCCTGGGATTGAGCCCCGCGTTGGGTTCTCTGCTCAGCAGGGAGCCTGCTTCCTCCTCTCTCTCTGCCTGCTTCTCTGACTACTTGTGATCTCTGTCTGTCAAATAAATAAATACAATCTTTAAAAAAATAAAAATAAAATGTTCAAAACATAGTTTTTGTTACACTACTTATTATACTATTTGGATTTTGTCATATAGAATTGATAGTAGTAAGATATTTTGGTCAAGTGTTGAAGGGAGTCTTTATTGTTTAAATTGCATAAGTTTCTTTTAGGTACATAAACTAATTCTTACAGATATTCAGAGTTAGAAATGCAGGGGTATTTCAATAGCTTCTTGTGCTTTAGGGAATGATTACTTAAAATTGTGAGATTAGTGGGAGACAGAGGCTTCCAGTTATGTAATGAATAAGTCATGGGGATAAAAGGTAGAGTATAGGGAATATAGTCAATGTATTATAATAGCATTGTATGATAACAGATGGTAGCTACACTTGTGGTGAGCACAGCATAACATATGTATTTGTTAAATCACAATGCTGTGCAACCAAAACTAATGTAGCATTGTGTGTAAGCTATACTTTAATTTTGAAAAGTAGGATAAGTCTTCAAAATGAATGCAAGAGTTCATGAAGGAAAGGATAGAAATTAGAAAATAGATTAACACCGGCAATGAGTCTGAGAACAGATAGTATAACACTAGCAATTGAATGGAATGAAACTGGAAAGCATCAGAAGTATTACCTGTCGCATAATTGGGAATAATCCCTATATGAAAAATTGAGAATTTCTAATACCTAGGCTTCTGAGAGGCTTGTCCAGGGAAGTGCTTGCACAGCATGCATATCAAACCTGAATTTGGCAGACAGACATGACTGTCTAAGATATTCTTATGTGGTGAAAGGGGCGTATTATCAAGATTATGAGAAGCAGAAGTTATTTGAATGAGTAATCAATATATTTATAGCACAATCCCATCAACTGACAGGGGAAACAGTGCAATTGATCTTCATATCCCTTCCCCAGTATATTTTAGAAAACATTGCAAATGGTCCATTAGACTAGAGATTAGTTCCTGTGAAGTATTAGAGCACAAGTCAGATTGAAATGAGACACAATCTTAGTATGTGGTCTAAAAAATTGAGGAACATCTTAGTCCATTCAGACTGCTACAACAAAACAACAACAACAAAAACAAAACAAAGAAACAAACAAAGAAGAAACATGACTGGGTAACTTATAAACAACATAAGTTTATTTCTCACAGTTCTGGAGGCTGAGAAGTCCAAGACAAATATGTGGGGAAATCCATTGTCTGGTGAGGTCCCCCTTCCTGGTTCATAAATGGTACTTTCTTGCTGTATTATTATATGGTGGAAGGGAGGATGGAGTTCTCTTGGGTTTATTTCATAAAGGCACTAATCTCATTCACGATGGCTCCATCCTCATGACCTAAGCATTTCCCAAAGGCTGTCTCCTAATGCCATCATATATAAGGTTTAGGCTTTTAACACACAAATTTGGCGGTGATACAAATGTTCGGATTAGGGATACCTTGGTGGCTAAGTATGTTAAGTATCTGCCTTCTACTCAGGTCATGATCCCAGGGTCCTGGGATCAAGTCCTGAATCTGGCTCCTTGCTCAGTGAGGAGACTGCTTCTCCCTCTGCTTGCTGCTCCCCCTACCTGTGCTCTTTCTCTGCTTTTCTCTGACAAATAAATAAATAAATAAAATATTTTTAAAAATGAAATATTCAGATTATAGGAAGGAAAGCATGGAGTGGTTATGTCAGAGACACAAGGTCTTAGGTCTCTGGTAGCAAAGCAAGTTCCACTATAAATTGCAAGTTTCCTCCATTAAGTTTATTTTATGCCACTTTGCTTTTACAAAAGACCTACATTAGTTCCTCTTTTTAATAACTGAAAGAAACCCAGAGAGGATTTTTGCTTTTACAAAACAGTAATTGCTTCTTCACTTTATGCCATTTTGGCTTGCAAAGATTTCATACGAATGTACTACATTTGAGTACTAGGGGAAACTTGCACTTTGGTTTTTCAGACAAGTGGGAGAAATTTCTGGGCTAGGTGGTAACCAAGGAACCAAAAGTACAGTAGATTATCTCTTAACAGCCAATGCACAGTTGTGATACTATATTGTGAAACAACGTTCATTAAAGCCAAAAGAATATCATCTAAAAAAACAAGTATAATCAATCAGTGAGTCAAATAGTAAAATGATCCATCTAGAAAGTAAGTACTGTAGTCTTAAATCAAAGGAAAATCCAAATAATACTAGCCCAAAAGTCAACAGAGTTAAAGGTGGTAGACCTGGATAGTGGACATACATATTCTCTCCCCTTTTGAGTACTGGATTTATACACAGTCATTCAGATGTTCAGAGGTCAGGGTTATAGGACAACTAGATTCATCGGGTTTTGGTTATTTTGGATTTTTCATTAGACTTTCATGTCATAGATATCAGTGACTCAAACTGGGAAGGGCTGAATTATGTTCTTTGGAAACTGAGAAGAAACTAATAAGGTTTTTTTTTCATTCCACTTAGCACAGACTTCTAAACCCTTTGGATAAACACCCAGAAAAAATAAAATAAAATAAAAATTAAACAGTTCGGTTTGCATCTTGCTTTATTTAAATTATTTTATTATCTTATGTCTTATATATTTTAGAATACTTAATCAATTAAATTAAGGAAGAATGATGTACAGCATTAATTTCTTGTGAGCGTTCAAAATTTTAAATAAGTATTACATAGAAGAATATCAGTTTCAGATATACATCACTATTGGAGTTCCTCCACAATTCAGTTAAGTAACAATCTGATTTTATATCTCTAGGTTATAACTAAATGTGTTGTATTAATCAAGGAGAAGATAAAATAAAACTAGAGTTGGGTTTAGTGAATTGTTTCACTTATTTAAATTAACCAAGGGCAATATATAAATATGTCAGTTGGAGAGTAGGTACATTTTAAAAGTCAAAAGCAGAGGACACTTGACCACAGAGTTTTGTTAAAGGCACTATGAAAAAGGAGATATATTGTCCCATATTCCATATGCATTTATGAATAAGATACTCCTGAGGGTACTTAGCATAATTTTATTTGGAATTAAACTAGATTTAAGAGGAAAGCTTAAATCAAACATCTCATTTAGTACTATAATATGGTTCAAAGTAAAATATTCTATCCAAATTAGGGCTTGGTTACAGCCATAATATTTAGTTTTACAACTGGCAAAACTGAATGGAAATACCTATTTTAAAATAACAGGAATTAATACTTTTGTCATCCTCATGCAGACTGAAGTGTTTGAGGGAGCCTGAACCCAGAGTCTTCTTAGGAATATAAGATGAAGATAATCATTTTGTTAAGTTGAAGCTTAACCTTCCAAGGTAACAACTAGTACTATGCATTTAATTGTACTTTCTCTTAATTCGAATACTCTTAGAGAAGAAATTTCTCACTGCATATAGTTATGTATGTTAAATATGCTTTGGGAACAAATTAATTCTCTGAATCACAGCATAATTGTTTATCTATTTTAGTTGTGTTTGATTCCAGCAAATCGTTGGACATTTTCAGCTTGTTTGCAAAAGACTATATCATTCAACAGATATGCTCTTCAAAGAGTTAATCAAATTATGTATTTTGAATTGTGGGATTATACAAGTGTCTTTATTTATTTATTGCAACATTGTGAAAATCTCCCTTTTCAGATTAGTTTGGCTAAAGGGAACAAACAATTATAAATTACTTTCCTTAAACTTAAATGTCTCATTTCCATATTTGGCCTTAGAAACAGCAGTTCTTAGTCTAGGACCATGGACATAAGGGAATACAGGAAGCATGTATATACACATTCAAAATTTCATGACTATATAAAATATATATAAAAGAGTTATCATCTAGAGAAAAATGTATAATTTTTCATCAGACTTTCAAAGATGTCTGTAAACCAAAAATTGATAAGAACACTTTATTTACAGTGTGAAAATGACCAATTTTAATCTCAAGGGCTGCTTCAAACAAATTTAAGTAACACTATTCAAAGTGAGTAAATAAAAAAATTTCCCCCTATTCTGAAGTAACATTTGGCATTCTTTGGAGTCTGATCATGACTCAACCTACAAATCTTATCTTGCTTTTTGACTGAAAAATCTTATTGACTTTTCATAACAAATGTCTAAATAAATATACATGTTGAAAATAAGACTTCTTGGAGAGGGTTTCATTTATTTAAAAGTTTGCAGTAGGGGCGCCTGGGTGGCTCAGTGGGTTAAAGCCTCTCTCTGCCTTTGGCTCAGGTCATGATCTCAGGGTCCTGGGATTGAACCCCGCATCAGGCTCTCTGCTCAGCAGGGAGCCTGCTTCACTTCCTCTCTCTCTGCCTGCCTTTCTGCCTACTTATGATCTCTGCCTGCCAAATAATTTTTTTAAAAAATCTAAAAAAAATAAAAAATAAAAGTTTGCAGTAACCCTCATTAAGGATAATTCCAAAACAGATGTTACTCTGATAGATAAAAAGGAACATCAGATATCCATGAATGCCTTGATTCATGTTCTCTCAACTGAAGGCCTTATATCCCTTGCCATGGAAATTTACCATCTCAGAATATTCTTAAGTTTACAGCTATTATTTGAATTCCATGTGGCAGATATAGAAAGCTGTCATCCAATTTAGTTGAGATGAAAGTTACAGCTACCTCTCTTGTGTCTTTCATAGCAGTGTACACCATTCTGTCAAACAGACAGGATAGCATCAGAAGAATGACCCTTATACTTGAAGGCCACTTGATAGATCGACCTGAGACAGCCTAAGTAGGTAAAATTATGTTGTTTCTTTCAAGCATACACTTGCTTATTTATTCTTTGAAATCACAGTATGTGGATTTGAAGATATTTCCAAGGATCCCTTCATAGCAGCATAGTAATTAGGATCAGCTGAGATGACCCTGCTTCTGCTTCTGCTTCTCTGATTTTAAATGGAGGCAAATACAGGTATATGTATTCCTGTAAGACTTTCGAATTCAAAAGAGTCCTTGCTGTTTCAACTGACAAGAAAGTAAGGCTTCATCTTTCAGATTCTTTCATCCCGATGACTAGAGTCTTTCTTGAGAGTTCACTGTTATAATGTTGTTGATTTGTGTTAATTTAAAAATATATATATTTATTTGTCAGAGAGAGAGAAAGTACAAGCAGGGGGAGAGGCAGGCAGAAGGAGAAGCAGGCTCCCTTCTGAGCAAGCAGCCTGATGGGGGACTCAATCTCAGGACCCTGAGATCATGACCTGAGTGGAAGGCAGATGCTTAACAGACTGAGCCACACAGGCATACCTTGATTTGTATATTTTGAACTACATCTTACATATGGCCTTTTAATTTCTGCATTAGAAGAACAGAGAAATCTCCATGTGATTTAATTAATTTTAGTTTTGGGAAGCTATTTTGGTTCAGCATTAAAAATCAGGAGGGATGCTTATTTCTCATTTCTTTTTTTAAAAGATTTTATTTATTTATTTGACAGACAGAGATCACAAGTAGGCAGAAAGGCAGGCAGAGAGAGAGAGAAGGAAGCAGGTTCCCTGCTGAGCAGAGAGCCCGATGCGGAGCTCGATCCCAGGACCCTGGGATCATGACCTGAGCCAAAGGCAGAGGCTTTAACCCACTGAGCCACCCAGGCGTCCCTTATTTCTCATTTCTTAAAACAAGATTTTTACCACTAGGACTGGCAGCATGTGAATTCAGAGTAATATATCCTTTTGTCTCATGAAGAAGAAACTGAGAAAAAGGGGGTTATATAATGGTGTCACTATGTAAAAGAGGTTGGGTCCTTGGAGACATGAGACATTTTCTGATATTTTCTAGTTATAGCTCTATCTAAGATCATGACAACACAATGACAATAAATTATTGATCAATATTGTGATTAATTTGCATACATCATATCAAAATGTAAAGTCAACTTATCCTCTCTACTTCCAGTCCAATGGTCTTTTCTTTTCACATGTTGTTATTAGTAACATGTTATGTTATTAGTAATAATTACTATTATCAATCTGTATGGCATTGAATCTGTACTTATAAATAAAATCAGAGACATCTCACTGATTTTCATTGGATTATATTTACACATAGAAAAAGGTGTGTGCATGTATTAGGGAGGCAGTTGAAGTTTGTCAAACCAGATCTGAATCTGGTACTTTGGGATTAACACAATTTTTCTTAACAGTCAAGGGATTCTTTCTGCTGTTTTGGCTGTATGGCAACCTATATACTTACATAATCTGAGATTTTTGATCACCAGTTTTTTAAGGGGTAGTGAAATGTGGAGGAGAGTTATTTGTATTATACTTTGAGTCTTTCATATTCTTAAAAAGAAATATGAGTTTTTCTGAAGGTAGAACAAATGCTCAAAAATATTTTCCATGCATGAGAATTTAAAAATAAATGACTAAAGAAGATGAGTTAATGTGGAAAATTAAACCTATAAGTATTTGTCCTTCTGTTTCTAAGACTTGCCTGGTGAGTCAGCAATAGCTACACTCTTCTCCATTTGTTAAAATTCCAATAAACAGTAAAGAATGAATTTGAAGTAAAACAATGACAAGAAAAAAAAACAAAACAAAAAAAGATAAAAAACAAATTAACAAAAAATGTGAGTCCAACTAGTAAACAAAGTAACTTATAAAGAGAGTACACAGAAAGGGAAGACACCATCAGGTACCCATTGAAAGGCTCCCCACTTTGTACCTATCCACTGTCCTTGAAAAAGTCAGTCCATTATCTTCAAATATATACCCATCTTTTTTTTTCTTTCATTGAGCAACAAATGTGCAATGAAACAAATAATCTCTAACAATTGCACAAATAATATACTGCAGTAATTAATCCTATTGAAGCTATTTTTGACAAGGTTAGGTTGAAGACAATTTTATGTTGATGACTGAAATCCAGAATGAATAAATAAGTAATGATCGAAGATACTTATTTTCTTTTTTTTAAGATTTTTATTTATTTATTTCAGAGAGAGAGAGAGTGAGAGAGAGCATGAGAGGGGAGAAGGTCAGAGGAGAAGCAGACTCCCTGTGGATCTGGGAGCCCAATGCAGGACTTGATCCCGGGACTCCAGGATCATGACCTGAGCTGGAGGCAGTTGCCCAACCAACTGAGCCACCCAGGTGCCCCAAAGATACTTATTTTCAATCATGACTCCGTATTTGAGCCTGAGAAACGATTCAATGTTCATATGAACAATAGTGTGTAGGAGGTAAGTAGTTGAAGCACATGAAAAGGATATGAAGAATAAAAGAAGACAAAGATTAGTTTTCATATTAATTAAATGAAAGTTGTAAAATTTAAGTTTTGTGTGATTTGCAATTGCTGCCTTGGAAAGTCATGTTTTGGATCAACATTGGTAGACAAATGTAGTTACCCTTTATATTGACATGATTTAACAGATTTTTAGTGCATGGTGTGATTAAGTGTGCTACATATCAAAATCCTTTCTATCTATTCCCTTAATAATACTAAAGTAAATCATGTATGAATCTCTCTATTTAATAGCTAAGTATTTTCTTTCCTATAATGTTACACAATACATTTACAAAGCTTTGTAGAATTTAATATTTTTAATCAAACTCACTATAAAATACATTATATATATTCTATATATTTAAGTATATTTATAAAAATATAAAAATGTAACACAGGCTGCTAAAATTCTATGTGTGTGTGTGATTGTAAGTGTGTGCTTCTTTTGAAGAACTGTTCTTCTGAGATGATGCAATCCCTGAGGTTTTAAGGAGAACCCAGGAACTGGGGGATACACATCAATGTACAACATCCTGTAAGTTATTTATATTGCATGTTGCACAAAGCCATACATTTTCAATCATCTTCTCAGTTACTATACCTAACTGCAAATATGAGTTTCTATAGTTCTGTTACATGTTCTCTTATTAATAATTTCAGTATCTGCTGAGTGGAGAGCTGTAGAGGTAGTGGCTGATTAGGTAGTACAATTAACATAAAGCTGCAAAGTCAGGGGTTAAAGTACTTTACAGTGAAAGTATAAAAAACTGCCAACCAACAATTTTGCCAGTGGACATTTCTAAGTAACAATTAATCCAAGATCCTTTTTCATGTATCTTGTTTACATTTAATAAATGTAATTTAATAATTAAATAAAAATTCATCTAAACACAGAATATTACTTCAATCAGTAAGACAGTCTTGGAGGAAAGCTTGTAATTTCTTCATAAGCAATCATGTTCAAAATCTGTACATGATTCTTAAACACATAAAAGTTTTTCTTGATTTAGCCTTTGAACTATGATAGAAATCTCTATATGAAACATTTCATTTATTCTTAAATTTATTTATTTATTTGACAGAGGGAGAGAGAGAGAGCACGTAAGGGGAGAGGCAGACTGAGGGAGAGGGAAAAGTAGGCTCGCCACCAAGCAGGGAGCCAAATGTGCTGTTTGGCCCCAGGACCCTGGGATCATGCATGACCTAAGCCAAAGACAGACACTTAACTTGACTGAGCCACCCAGGTGCCCCTTTCAAGCCTTTTTAAAGCCCTTGTATTAGTATAACAGAATCTAATAAAAAAATCAGCCAGGTTCCTGGCCATTAGTGGTTAAATCTTGAAATATTTATCTAGTTATATTTGCATATAATGATATTTAAAAAAACGAAAACAAAGCAAAATGAAACATGTCTGTCTAACCTTAAAATTCTCTAGAAAGCTAGGGTATGTTATATATGACTTACACTTAATTGAAGCTTAACTTTAGCATATTTCCCCCTTCTAAATCTATTACCAACTTCCTGTGTTTCTGACAATCAAATATCACTAATTTGAAAATTATAACAAGCATTACAGGAATTAAATTCAAACAAGACAAAAAATATTCTATCTGGTTTTCTTTCTGTTCTCTGTGTAAGATCAATCATTCCCCTGAAGAGAATAAATTTAAATCAGCATTGCTAGATTTAAAACTTTCTTGGTATTGCCACACCTTTTATATTATGTTTTACATTGGAGATTATTTTCTTTTGCTTTCTCAAATTTAGTATTTTAGAACTACTTCTCTAAATATCTTGCTAAACTCTTTATCTTAAGCATGATAGAATGATGATTATGATAAAAATTAATGTTAACATCTTGCTAGCCATTTTTGTTCCATTATAACAAAAAAAGCTTTTTATATTGTTCTTAAATGACTTCTCTATGACTAAAGCTTGCCATCTAGTGGGGATACTGAAACAAGTAGAAAATTTTGCTAGTTTTTCTGAAACCATGTTTTAAAGCTATATCTAATTTCATTACTAGATTTGGTTTTACTGTATTTATTAGTCTATTTTAATGGCATTTTCATAGATAAAACAGCTATCAAGCTTAGTCAAAGTGGCTCTATTGATGTGTCTGCATAAAAACAACCTGAATGAATTTATTAATTTTTAAACACATTTGGAAACACTGAATCTAACTTGAAAATAGCATATTTCAAATATGAAAATGATTTTATGTTGTCTGTATTAGGAATTTAACAAGTTTCAAGTTAATTTCTCACAGGGAAGTCTTTATCACTTTCTTCTTCACCAGATAGCTTTAATGAGAGTACACATAAGACACCATTTTCATCTATACACATTTACACAGTAAAAATCAACTGATGGGGAAAATAAACTGGGATTATAATTCTTCATAGTGTAGCCTAAATATCAAGCCATTTCTTTTTACACAGTTGTGTTTTTTTTTTAAATTATGTTTTCCAAACAAATCTATTCTGTCATATCAAAAGATGACTTTCCTTCAGGTCATTTGATTAAATGTAATGTGTTTGTTAAGAAAAACAAAGTTCCAAAGGCAAGTGAAACAAAAGCAAAAATGAAACTTTTGGGACTTCATCAATATAAAAAGCTTCTGCACAGCAAATAAAACAGTCAAAAAACCTAAGAGGCAGCCCACGGAATGGGAAAAGATATTTGCAAATGACATTATAGATAAAAGGCTGATATCCAAGATATATAAAGAACTTCTCAAACTCAACACACACAAAAAAATGACTTGGGCAAAAAATAGGTAGACAACATTAACAGACACTTCTTCAAAGAAGACGTAGGAATAGCTAACAGACACATGAAAAAATGCTCAACATCACTAGCCACCAGGGAAATACAAATCAAAACCACAATGAGATACCGCCTTACACCAATTAGAATGGCAAAAATGAACTAAAGAGGAAACAACAATTTTGGTGAGGATGTAGAGAAAGGGGAACCCTCTTACACTGTTGATGGGAATGCAAGCTGGTACAGCCACTCTGAAAAATAGTATGGGAGTTCCTCAAGATGTTAAAAATAGAGCTACTCTATGACTCAGGAATTGTGCTACTAGGTATTTAACACAAAGATATAGATGTGGTGAAAAGAAGAAATACATGCACCTCAGTGTTCATAGCAGCAATGTCCACAACAGCCAAGCTATGGAAGGAGTCTGAGATGCCCTTCAATAGATGAATAAATAAAGAAGATGTGGTGCATATATACAATGGGATATTATTTAGCCATCAGAAAGCTGACATAGATGGAACTGTAGGGGATTATGCTAAGTGAAGTAAGTCAAGCAGAGTAAGACAATTAACATATGGTTTCACCCATATGTAGAACATTATCAAAAGCATGGAAGACCATAGGGGAAGGGAGGGAAATCTGAACGGGGGAAATCAGAGTAGGAGATGAACCATGAAAGCCTATGGACCCCAAGGAAAAAACTGAGGGTTTCAGAGGGGAGGGGGTTGGGGGGGAGGGTAAACAGGGTGATGGGTATTGAGGAGGGCACATGTTGTGATGAGCACTGGGTGTTATACATAACTAATTAATCACTGAACACTACATCAAAAACTAATAATGTGTTATACAATGGCTAGCTAAACATTTTAAAATATTTTTAAAAATTTAAAATATTTTAAGTTGTCATATTTCCTGGGCTTTAACTCCAGTTCTGCCATAGTACTTTTGTTTTAAAGATTTTATTTATTTATTTGTTAGAGAGAGAGAGAGCACAGGCAGACAGAGTGGCAGGCAGAGGCAGAGGGAGAAGCAGG
>RCUC01109032.1:0-50416 GCA_003697995.1 Taxidea taxus jeffersonii
TTCTTTAAATGTTTGGTAGAATTCCCCTAGAAAGCCATCTGGCCCTGGGCTTTTGTTTGTTTGACAGAGTGGGAGAAGATATTTGCAAACGACATATCAGATAAAGGGCTAGTATCCAAAATCTACAAAGAGCTTAGCAAACTCAACACCCAAAGAACAAACAATCCAATCAAGAAATGGGCAGAGGGCATGAACAGACATTTCTGCCAAGAAGACATCCAGATGGCCAACAGACACATGAAAAAGTGCTCCACATCACTATTTGGAGATTTTTGATGACTGTTTCAATCTCCTTACTGGTTATGGGCCTATTCAGGTTTTCTATTTCTTCCTGGTTCAGTTTTGGCAGTTTATATGTCTCTAGGAAAGCATCCATTTCTTCCAGATTGTCAAATTTGTTGGCATAGAGTTGCTCATAATATGTTCTTATGATTGTTTGTATTTCTTTGGTGTTGGTTGTGATCTCTCCTCTTTCATTCATGATTTTACTTTTTTGGGTCCTTTCTCTTTTCTTTTGGATAAGTCTGGCCAGGGGTTTATCAACCTTATTAATTCTTTCAAAGAACCAGCTCCTAGTTTCGTTGATTTGTTCTATTGTTTTTTTTGTTTCTATTTCATTGATTTCTGCTTTGATCTTTATTATTTCTCTTCTCCTGCTGGGTTTAGGCTTTCTTTGTTGTTCTTTCTCGAGCTCCTTTAGGTGTAGGGTTAGGTTGTGTATTTGAGACCTCTCCTGTTTCTTGAGAAAGGTTTGTATCGCTATATATTTTCCTCTCAGGACTGCCTTAGCTGTGTCTCACAAATTTTGGACCATTGTGTTTTCATTATCATTTGTTTCCATGATTTTTTTTCAATTCTTCTTTAATTTCCTGGTTGACCCATTCATTCTTTAGAAGGATGCTGTTGAGTCTCCATGTATTTGTGCTCTTTCCAAATTTCCTCTTGTGACTGATTTCTAGCTTCAGGGCATTGTGGTCTGAAAATATGCAGGGAATTATTCCAATCTTTTGATACCGGTTGAGACCTGATTTATGACCCAGTATGTGATCTATTCTGGAGAATGTTCCATGGGCACTAGAGAAGAATGTGTATTCTGTTGCTTTGGGATGGAATGTTCTAAATATATCTGTGATGTCCATCTGGTCCAGTGTGTCATTTAAGACCTTTATTTCCTTGTTGATCTTTTGCTTAGATGATCTGTCCATTTCAGTGAGGGGCATGTTAAATTCCCCTACCATTATTGTATTCTTGTCAATGTGTTTCTTTGATTTTGTTATTAATTGGTTTATATAGTTGGCTGCTCCCATGTTAGGGGCATAGATGTTTAAAATTGATAGATCTTCTTGTTGGACAGACCCTTTGATTATGATATAGTGTCCTTCCTCATTTCTTATTATACTCTTTGGCTTAAAATCTAATTCATCTGATATAAGGATGGCCACCCCAGCTTTCTTCTGATGTCCATTAGCATGGTAAATTGTTTTCCATGCCCTCACTTTCAATCTGGAGGTGTCTTCAGGTATAAAATGAGTTTCTTGTAGGCAGCATATTGATGGGTTTTGGTTTTTTATCCATTCTGAAACCCTGTGTCTTTTGATTGGGGCATTTAGCCCATTTACATTCAGGGTAACTATTGAGAGATATGAATTTAGTGCCATTGTATTGCCTGTACGTTGATTGTTACTCTATATTGTCTCTGTTCCTTCCTGATAATACTTTTAGGGTCTCTCTTTGCTTAGAGGACCCCTTTCAATATTTCCTGTAGAACTGGTTTGGTGTTTACAAATTCTTTCAGTTTTTGTTTGTCCTGGAAGCTTTTTATCTCTCCTTCTATTTTCAATGATAACCTAGCTGGATAAAGTATTCTTGGCTGCATGTTTTTCTCGTTTAGTGCTCTGAATATATCATGCCAGTTCTTTCTGGCCTGCCAGGTCTCTGTGGATAAGTCTACTGCCAATCTAATATTTTTACCATTGTACGTTCCAGACTTCTTGTCCAGTGCTGCTTTCAGGATTTTCTCTTTGTCGCTAAGACTTGTAAATTTTACTATTAGATGCCGGGGTGTGGACTGATTCCTATTGATTTTGAGGGGTGTTCTCTGCACCTCCTGGATTTTGATGCTTGTTCCTCTTGCTGTATTAGGGAAATTCTCTACAATATTTCTCTCCAGTATACCTTCTGCTCCTCTTTCTCTTTCTTCTTCTGGAATCCCAATTATTCTAATGTTGTTTCTTCTTATGGCATCACTTATCTCTCGAATTCTCCCCTCGTGGTCCAGTAGTTCTTTGTCTCTCTTTTGCTCAGCTTCTTTATTCTCTGTCATTTGGTCTTCTACGTCACTAGTTCTTTCTCCTGCCTCTTTATCCTAGCAGTAAGAGCCTCCATTTTTGATTGCACCTCATTAATAGCTTTTTTTATTTCAACTTGATTAGATTTTAGTTCTTTTATTTCTCCAGAAAGGGCTTTTATTTATCCAGACAGGGTTTCTCTAATATCTTCCATGCCTTTTTCGAGCCTGGCTAGATCCTTGAGAATCGTCGTCCTGAATTCCAGATCTGACATATTACCAAAGTCTGTATTGATTAAGTCCCTCGCCTTCAGTACTGCCTCCTGTTCTTTTTTTGTGGTGAATTTTTCCGCCTCGTCATTTTGTCCAGATAAGAATATATGAAGGAGCAAATGTAATACTAACAGGGTGGCAAAGACCCCAGGACGATGTGCTTTAACCAAATCAGAAGAGACCTCAAATCGTGGGGGGAGGGAGAGAAAGGGGGCAAAAAGAAGTTCAGAAAAGAAAAAAAAAATTAAAAAAAGAGAACACAAATATAGAAAAAAATATATAAAGAAAGTAAAAATATATATATGTGTGTTAGACTGGTGACTAGAACAGGGTTACCCACTTAATTTTGGGAGTATTTTGGTCTCTTAGAAGAAACTACCTCCCAAAATTTTAAAGAATGTAAAACATATATAAGAGTAAACACAATGAAGGGATGGAATATGACTATAAAGATTAAAGAAAAAAATTATTTTTTTTTTCCCAACAAAGGAGTTGGTAAGGTAAGTTGGTAGGGAGAATAAAGAAAAAAAAAAGTGGAGAGAACTTCCTTGGGCTGGAGACTAGATCAAGCCCGGTACTAGATTTGGGGTGTATTTTGATCTATTAGAAGAAGTGCTCCATGTTTTTAAGAAGAAAAAAAACCCTATATGTATACAAAGAATAAAGTTAGATACAGTGAAGGATAAAATATGACTATGATAATAAAGTTTCAAAAAAAGTTTTTAAGAAAGTTATTAAGATAAACTAGTTAAAAAAACGTTAAAAGAGGATAGGGTAAAAGTTTAAAAAAATAGCAGAAGAGAAAAAGAAATTAAAAAAAATTAATTAACTTTGCAAGACTAAAGATTCATGGGAGAAAGCCAAGAATTCCATGCTTTGCTTTCTCCTCCTCTGGAATTCCGCTGTTCTCCTTGTTAAGTGAACTTGGTTTTGGCTGGATTTCTTGTTGATCTTCTGGGGGAGGGGCCTGTTGTAGTGATTTTCAAGTGTCTCTGCCCCAGGTGGAATTGCACTGCCCTTACCAGGAGCCCGGCTAAGTAATCCTCTCAGTTTCGCATTCTGGGGTTTTTGTTCCCTCAACGCTTTCCGTAGAGTTCTGGAGGACAGGAATGAGAATGGCGGCCTCCCAGTCTCTGGCTCTAAGGAGCCGAGAGCTGGGGGCCCCAGTCTTCAGTGCACCTTCAGAGAAAAGTGCTTAATCACTCCCCTCTCCCCAGCTTCCAGCTGTGCTTGGAGAAAAATGTGCGCAATCAGGCCCATTTCACTGGCCTCTGGCTGCGCTCCGAGATCACCCAGCCTGTGACCAAGCGTCTCTGTCTCTGGCACGGTGTCCCACCTGGAGTCTCTGAACCCGGCAGATCTCTGGGCTCTCCAAGGTCGGAGTCTCCCCGGGTCTTGGGGGGACCCCACGCACAGAGCACCAGCGTGTGTTACAGATTACGGTTCATGGTAACTCCGAATTGAGAGTTCACTCCTCGGCTCTGTCTCCGCAGCCGGGTTCCCCGCTCTAATACCTGTGAGCTCTGCGACACTCAGACACCCCCGATCCTTCTGTGACCCTGCGGGACCTGAGTCCACGCTGTCCCCGCAAGGTTTTCACCCCAGTTTAGCCTCTGGCGCGATGTCCCTCCGTGGATCAGACTTTTAAAAGTCCTGATTTTGTGCTCAGTTGTTCTGCTGCTTGCCAGGAGCCGGCCCCTCCCCCTGGGGTCTATCTTCCCGTCGCCTTGGATTCACTTCTCTACTGGTCCTACCTTTTAGAAAGTGGTCGAATTTCTGTTTCTAGAATTGTTGCTCTTCTTCTCTTTGATCTCCTGTTGGATTCGTACGTGTTGAGAATGGTTTGATAGGCTATCTAGCTGATCTCCTGCTACCTGATATCTTCTCAGCCTGCTACTTCTCTGCCATCTTCGGCTCCCCCCCCCCGGTGTTTTCTTTTTAAATGCTAATTACCCCGATATTCTGGGGGGCAACCCATGGGGGGTACTTAGCCAAAAGAAAAGAGAAAGGACCCACATTAATAAAATTATGAATGAAAGGGGAATGATCATGACTAACACAAAGGAAATATAATCAATTATTAGAATTTTTTATCAACAACTATATGCCAATATAATAAGCACCCAGGAAGACATGGATGTCTTCCTGGAAACCTATAAACTACCAAGAAAGAAATTGATAATCTGAGTAGACCAATAACCAGAAATGAAATTAATTAATTAATTAATTAATTGAAGCAGTATTCAAAAACATCTGAGAAAACAAGAGACCAGGGGAATTCTACCAAACATTAAAAAAAAAAAAAGATTTTATTTATTTATTTGACAGAGAGAGAGATCACAAGTAGGCAGAGAGGCAGGTAGAGAGAGAGGGAGAAGCAGGCTCCCTGCTGAGCAGAGAGCCTGATTCGGGGCTTGATCCCAGGACCCTGAGATCTTGACCTGAGCTGAAGGCAGAGTCTTAGCCCACTGACATACCCAGGTGCCTCTCTACCAAACATTTAAAGAAGAAATAATACCTGTTCTCCTGAAGTTGTTTCAAAAAATAGAAACAGAAGAAAAACTTCCAGACTCATTTTATGAGGCCAGCATTACTTTGAGCCCAAAAGGAGGCAAAGACCCTTTCAAAGAGGGAAATTACTGGCCAATATCCCCAGTGAATATGGATGCCAAAATTCTCAATAAGATCCTAGCCAATAGGATTGAACAGTACATTGAAAGGATTATCCATCATGACCAGGAGGGATTTATTCCTGGGATGCAAGGGCAGCCCAACATTAACAAACTAATCAATATTATAGAACACATTAATAAAAGAAAAGACAAGAACCCTATGGACCTCTCAATTGATGCAGAAGAAACATTTGACAAAATACAGCATTCTTTCCTAATTTAAATTCCTCAGAGTATAGGGATAGAAAGTTCCTCAATTTTATAAAACCATCAATGAAAAGCCCACTGTGAATATCATTCTGAAAAGCTGAGAGCTTTCCCCTTAAGATCAGGAATATGACAAGAATGCCCACTTTTGCCACTACTGTTCAACATAGAACTAGAAGTCCTAGCATCAGCAGTCAGACAAAAAGGAGAAAGAAAAAGTATTCAAGTTGATAAAGAAGTCAAACTCTCTTTGCAGATGACATGATATTTATGTGGCAAACCCAAATTACTAGAATCCCCAAATTGCTAGAACTCACAGCAATTCTATACTGTGTCAGGATACAAAATCAATGCACAGAAATCAGTTGTATTTCTACACACTAACAATGTAAATGTTGAAAGAGAAATTAGGGAATCCATTTCATTTACAATAGCACCAAAACCCATAAGATACCTAGGAATAAACCTAACCAAAAAGGTAAAGGATCCATAATCTAGAAACTACAGAACACTTATGAACAAAATTGAAGAAAACAAAGCAAGATGGAAAGACATTCCAAGCTCATGGATTGGAAGAATAAACATTGTTAAAATGTCTATGTTCCCCAGAGCAATCTATACTTTCAATGTCATCCTGGTCAAATACCAATGACATTTTTCAAAGAGCTGGAACAACCAATTTGTTTGGAACCAGAAAAGACCCCAAATCACCAAGGAAATGTTGAAAAAGAAAAAAAAAAGCGGGGGAGTCTCATTGCTTGATTTCAAGCTATATTACAGACCTATGATCATCAAGACAGCATGGTACTAGCACAAAAACAGACCCATAGAACAATGGAGCAGAACAGAGAGCCTAGATATGGACTCTCAACTCTATGGTCAACTAATCTTTGACAAAGCAAAAAAAAAATTTTTTTCAGTGGAAAAAAGACAGTCTCTTCAATAAAAGATGCTGGGGAAATTGGACAACTATATACAGAAGAATGAAGTTTGACTATTCTCTTACAACATACACAAAAATAAATTCTAAATGGATGAAAGACCTGAATATGAGACAGGAATTCATCAAAATCTTAGGCAGTAAACTCTTTGACATCATCCACAGCAATTTCTTTCAAGACAGGTCTCCAAAGGCAAGGGAAACAAAAGTGAAAATGAACTTTTGGGACTTTATCAAGATCAAAAGCTTTTGCATAGCAAAGAAAACAGTCAACAAAACAAAGAGGCAACCCACAGAATGGAAGGGAGAAGATGTTCACAAATGACACTATAGATAAAGGGATGATATCCAATATCTATAAAGAACTTCTCAAACTCAACACCCCAAAAAGAGATAATCACACCAAAAAATGGGCAGAAGACACGAACAGACACTTCTCCAAAGAAGACATACAAATGGCTAACAGACACATGAGAAAACGTTCATCATCATTAGCCATCAGGGAAATTCAAATCAAAACCACATTGAGATACCACCTTAAATCTTAGAGTGGCAAAGATTAACAAGGAAGGAAACAACACATGTTGGAGAGGATGTGGAGAAAGGAAAACCCTCTTACACTGTTGGTGGGAATGCAGGTTGGTGCAGTCACTTTGGAAAACAGTGTGGAGGTTCCTCAAAAAGTTAAGAATAGAGCTACCCTATGACCCTGCAATTGCACTGCTGGGTATTTACCCCAAAGATACAGAGATAATGAGAAGGGCCATATGTACCCCAATTTTCATAGCAGCAATGTCCACAATAGCTAAACTGTGGAAAGTGCCGAGATGCCCTTCAACAGATGAATGGATAAAGAAGATGTGGTCCATAACCATAATATTCATAATAAAATATTCCATAATATTCAATGGAATATTACTCAGCAATCAGAAAGGATGAATACCCAACTTTTGCATCAACATGGATGGGACTGGAGGAGATTATGGTGAGTGAAATAAGTCAAGCAGAAAAAGTCAATTATCACATGGTTTCACTTACTTGTGGAGCATAAGGAACAGCATGGAGGACATTAAGAGAGAGAAAGGAAAAGTGAAGAAGGGGAAATCAGAGGGGAAGATGAACTATGAGAGACTGTGGATTCTGAGAAACCAACTGAGGGTTTTAGAGCAGAGGGGGTGGGGGTATTGGTGAGCCTGGTGGTGGGTATTAAGGAGGACACATATTGCATGGAACACTGGGTGTTATACATAAATAATGAATCTTGGAACACTACTTCAAAAACTATGATGTATTGCATGGTGACTAACATAACACAATAAAAATTAAAAAAAAAATCAAAAGCAAGTTACAAAAATTCTTCCTATGAAAACTGTAAAATGGAAATGAATGAAAGAGTATACTTTATGTGAAATAATTGGGATAAAGTGGATAATCCTCTTAGTAGTTATATAAATGTTTAATAAATTTTCATCTAGTTTGCCAAAAAAAAAAAAAAACCCAAAAAAAACATTGAGATACCACCTGACAATGACAAAAGTTAACAAGGCAGGAAACAACAAATGTTGGAGAGGATGTGGAGAAAGGGAACCCTCTTACATTTTTGGTGGGAATGCAAGTTGGTAAGCCATTTTGCAAAGCAGTATGGAGGTTCCTCAAAAAGTTAAAATTAGAGTTCCCTATGACTCAGAAATTGCACTCCTGGGGATTTACTGCAATGATACAGATGTAGTGAAAAGAAGATGTACATATACCCCAATGTTTATAGAAGCAATGTTCACAATAACTAAACAAATGGAGTACTGTATGTTGACTACAATAACATAATAAAAAATTAAAAAAAATATTTCAGGGCTGTCTGGTTTAGTGTTCAAAAACTGTTTGTTTGTTTTTATGAATGACATTTTTTCTTTCTATCTATTCTGTATGGTAGAATTTTTGGAATGCACATAATTGGTTGCCGATTTGTCCATTTCAGCACTTTGAATACATCTTGCCGATCCCCTTTGTCTAGCAAAGTTTCTGTTAAAAAATCCCCTGATCGCTTTATGGCATTTCCCTTGTAGGTAGTTGTTTTCTTTTTTCTTACTGCTTTTCTTTATCATTACTTTTTTTCATATTTATTACAATTTGTTTTGTTTTATATTTGCTTTTATTGATTTTGTTGGGGGTTTTCTGTGCCTCCTAGATCTGCATATCTCTTTCATCTCCCAGATTTGGGAAGTTTTCAGGTATTATTTCTTTAAATAATTTTATATTCCCTTTTCTTTCTCTTCTTCTGGGATCCCTATAATGTGCATATTTTTACATTTGTGGGAGCCACTGAGTTCCCTATGTCTATTCTTGTTTTGCTTAGTTCTTTTCTCTCTCTCTCTCTCTCTCTCTCTTTTAGCATGGTTACTTTTTTATTACTCTTTTAGTCATTAATTCTTTCCTTTGCCTCTTTCTATTAAGCATGTTGCTCATTTAATGTATTGAAGCCTTTTTATCTGCAGTGTTATTCCTTATAACTCATGTCCTCCACTCTTTTCTCAAGTCCAGTGAGTATCCTTATGATCATTACTTTAAATTCTCTATCAGGCATGCTACTTATATTTGTTTCACTTAGATCTCTGGCTGTGGCCTTGTCCTATTCTTTCATTTGGGGCATATTTCTGTCTTCTCATTTTATCTAATTCTCTGTGCCCGTGTCCTTGTGTTAGGAAAGTCCTTATGAAAGGAAACTATGTTTCATTTTCTTGAGGGTAATGGCCTTAAGCAGAAGGTCTTGCAGTGCCCTGCAGCGTAATGCCTATTCCCCAGGACCTGATGCTTCTGGGAGTGCCTCCAGTGTGTGGTCATGTGTTTGCTGCTGTCTCCTGGTTGTTTTATCCTTTAGGCCACTCATCTGCTAAGGTTCTCTTTGCCTCTTGCACACAGTGTTTGGACCCTGGCCTGAATGTGGTGAGTTTTAACTGGCTGTGCTTTGGTCTACTTGTGAAATGAGTCCTGTCACCATTGCTACCATAATGAAGGCCCTTCAAAACTCCTGGGTTGGAAGATGTGGTGTTGACAGGGGTTTTTGCCAGTCTCCTGTGGGAGGGGTTCTGCTGTACTGGACTGAGGCAAGCATGATTGGGACAGGCATTTCCACTGGAGCACAGTGAGGGGGTGGGGGTTGGTGTAAGCAAGTTATGTAGGGAGTGTCATTGCTGTGTTGGTTCTCCCAGGTGGCTGTGTATTTATGCTAAGAGACAAAGGAGGAAATGGTTCCTGCTAGTCCATTTGTTCCGAGAGGGGGTATCTCCATGAATGGTGCCTCTTTGGGACATGCTGTGAGATGAGCAAATAACCTACCCACTGTCTGCCCCAGGCACTCTTCAGATTGCTGCTTCCACACTGTATGTCCATGGGCTATTTGTCTTATTATTTCTCCTAGAACAACTCCTATGCCCTCTGTGTTTCTCTTAGAGCCAATCCCACTGATCTTTAAAACTCAGGTTTTAAGCCCTGCTCATTTCAAGAACTCACAAAATATAACCCCTCTTGCTTTCCAAGTCAATTGCTACGGCAATTTGTCTTCCCTGTATGGGCTCTTCTGTGTGCCAGTCTGTCTTTTGGCCTTCTCTGGGACCCTGGCTTCTTTCCCACAACAGTAGCCATAATCAATTTCTTTCTCAAATCACATCTCTACATTTCCTGTCTTCTTGGGTGGGCCTCTTCTCTGCCTTCATTTGTGGAGTTTGTTCTGCCTAGCTTCAAGTTGATTTCTGGGGTATTTAAAATGATGTGATTGCTCTTTAGTGGCATTTGTGGGACAAGGTTGGCCTAGGGTCCTCCTACTCTGCCACCATCTTCCCAACCCACTCCCACAACAAGTTAATTTTGACCACATACAAGAACCCTGTTATTATAGTTGTAGTTATTTTTGAGTTCTGTGCTTTAACCTTTATACAAAAGTTAAGTGGTAACACCCCATATTGCAATATTAGAGTATTCCAAATCTGACTGTATACTTAACTTTTACCAGTGTGCTGTGTATTTTCATATGTTTTCATGTTACTGGTTAGAGTCCTTTGGTTTCAGCTTGAATAATTTCTTTTATCATTTCTTATAAGGCAGGTCTAGTGACAGTGAGCTTCCTTAGTATTTATTTGACATAGAAAGCCATTATTTCATTTTCATTTTCATTTTTTAAATATTTTGCTGAATGAAGTATTTTTGGTTTGCAGGTCCCCCCCCCCTTTAGCACTTTGAATATATCATCTCATTCTTTCCTCACCTAGAATGTTTCACTATAGACTTGCTGGGAATAGTCAGTAATCCCTATAGGGATGGATGAAAGGTTACTTCAAACTTTGCTGTGTAAGAGAGGAGAAGGCAAGCAGTCAATGCTCAGAGGTGAAGACCCTTTGCTCTTCTTTGCTCCCAATTTTATTGGTCCTTCAGGATAATCACAATTCCTTATCATTGTTTCTCAAGTATGTGATGTGTGACAAGGGATCTTACTGAAACTAGGAGGATCTGTTTATGGGAAATATATGATATGCTAATCTGCATGTTCTACTAAACATAGCCTCAGGGACAATGCATACGTATCTTTCTGGGAAGGTAAGTCCCCCTTGCATTCCAGTGGAAGAGTAGTCAAATAGGCCTCAGCATTCCAACGGCCTACACCCTTCTCTGAAATCTTCCTCTGCCCCCAGCCAGTACTGTGTTACATTTTAGCAAGCCGTTCTCATATAGCTGTATAGCTCTAGACAGTATTTTGATGTATTTATCTGGAAATTCATATATATCCATTTGTAGTCAATAACTGGAAATTTATTCTGTTCTTTTGGTTTAGTCATATTTTCTTGATTCTTCATGATTCCTGTAGCTTTTATGTAAGTGGCCAACCATTTGAAGAAATTACCTCTTGCAGACTCTGTGAACTCACTTTGGTAAGAAAATATCTTCACTTGTAGGGGGGGATCATACTGCAACCTGACATGGCCAAGGGTCTACTGGTTCAGGATATAAAGTATAGGAGGCATATGGTGAATTATGGTCCCAGGGGCATATTTACTTCTTATCTCATGCCATTGGGGTCCACAGCATTGACAGCTGTGTGGCCCTTGGTGAACACTGCAAGTCGTTTGTCAGAGACTATAAGGGCAGTTTGATTCTTCAGTGGTGATTCCAGGTCCAGTGTCTAGGGACTAGGGCAGGCATTGGTAGTGGCTATATTAAGTGACATGGACATGTTTATCTGTAGGGATTAGCTGCTGGTCCCTATGTAGTGGCAGGGGCTGTTTGGAAACACACATTTAGTGTTGAGGGCCAGGAAAAGCAGCAAAGGTTAGGACCAGCTGCAGGTACACTGGCAGATACAGGGACCTGTGTTGTTAGCATCCACTACCATAGCTTCTGGTTCTCAGCGTGGACACGTAGCAGTGGAGGCCAACATCAGGAGTCAGGCTGGGGACATGCAGGTTTACAGCTGGAAGGGCTAACAGTAAGTGAATTCAGTGGTACAGGTCAATGATAGGAGATAGGGCTGAATCTGGACTCAGACCTAGCTGTAGGGACCCTGGATCTTTGCAAATACTCCTATGATTACACAGTCTCTCCATAGGTATGTACACATCAGTGGAAGCCCATGACAGGTCAGGCTAGGAGTGTACAGGTATAGAGATGGGGGAGTAACAGTAGGTGGGTCCAGTAGTGCAGGTTGGTGGTAGAAAACAGGAATATAGGCTTACAAGTAGCTGTGGGAGTCCTGGCTATTAGTGTGCAGTCCTATGGCTGCATGGTATCTCTCTGGGTATTCACATAGCAGTCCTATGGCTGCATGATATCTCTCTGGGTATTCACATAGCAGTTGTGATAGGAGCTAGAGTAGGGGTGTGCTGTTGGCATCTGTTGTGGAGTTGCAGGTACATCTCATGATATAGGCCCATGACAGGAGATAGGCTGATTTCAAGCCCACAAGCATCTTGAGAACTTCGGTTATTGATGTACACTTATGTGGCTATAAGATCTTGCCATGGGTGGACACATGGCAATAGAGGCTGGTGACAGGTGTCAGACAAGCAGCATGTAAGCACACAGGACATTGGGCTACCCCACCCCCCCAATGTGTATGTGGTGGTGGGGAGTCGTCAGCTCTCTGATTCTGGGCTGGTGTATTGCAGTCACACAGCTGCAGATGCCTGAATTGGCTGGTGGTATGGGTTGTGGGCCCTGGTGGGGTTAAAGTTAGAGAGTAAGAAAGGGCTCAGGTAGCTGGCATCAGCAAACATGAATACCAGGGAGCAAAACCCAATAAAATTTGTGGGGGTATATGGTAGTTATGCTGGCCCATTTTGGTCTCTTCAGTGGTGAAATTTTCTAGGGCTATCCACAGCAAAACTCCCATTAGGTTGTGTGGCTGATATTGGTAACCCCTGATTTTCTTCCTTTTCCTAGCTATCTTCAGTCACCTTTGCAATTGTCTGGGTAGAATGAAACCAAATTGCATCCTTCATATATTGCCTCAAAAAGCTGGGAAGCTGCTCACTCATTCCTTTTTCTATCTCCCAGTGAGGGGAACTCTTTCTAGCTGAGGAGTACTTGGCACTGAATGATTATGGGGATGGGATGATGAAGGCAAAATGAAGCTGTTCTTCCTTTTTGTGTGTGGTTACTCTCAGGTTTTTTGTTCCACTGTACTGAAGTTCCTTAAGTAGACTCCAGAACTTTTCTAGAGCTGTTTTTGTTCATGTATAGCTATTTAATAGTTGAGATCACTAATCTCACTATTTGTTGGGAGACAGAGGCTGGGCTCTCCATGTATTTTACCATTTTGATGATGTCACTCCTTTCTCAAGATACATTTTTTTATTCCTTGTTGATTTCTTCTTTGAGTCTTTGATTTTCAACAAGATATTTTATCAACAGAGAAATGGAACTTTAGATCTAGAATAGTTATGAAATCAACAAATTACTATGCTTAATTTATATGAGTCATGAACAATTAAAGAAGTGAATATAGGACTACAAATGTTCATGTCAAGTCTTCTTCCAGGCCAGACACTTTCAATTCCTATCAGTGTCATGAAGGTATTGTCTTTTTTTTTTTCTTCAGTTGAGTATTTTTCAAAGAAATTGAGCAAGGAATGCAATATATGTATCTTTGTTAGCAAATATGAGGGGAGCATGCTGAAGTCTTTTGAAAATAATGTGTCTGGAACACTGAAGAGAAATTTAAAAAATAAATAAAAAAATTAAAAAAAAAGACATCTGAGCTACTCCCAGGTTTTGGCTATAAAAATCAAGCTGCAATGAACAACAACAACAACAACAACAACAACAAAATAATATGTCTTCAACTCAGGAACAGATGCCTCACTTTGTTGGGTGTAATAGGGATCTCTTTGTTTTGATGACAATCTCATTCCAGTATTCATTGAAGGAAATTGGTAGTAAAGCTGCCAATTTTGTTTCTGGCTCCAAAAACTCCTTTCTCACTCCTCATCAAGACAGTTTTTCAGGCAAGTAGGTCTCCCACATTAAATTGTGAACTCCTTTCTGAGCAGTCTATTTTGATTAATCTTATGTATTTCCTTCTACAAACCTAGCATAGGATCTGACACAGAATAGTTGCTCCATAAATAATAGTTAAGGAAAATCAAAGCCATCTAAGCATGTTATCCCCTTGAGGGCTCTGTGGTCCTTAGGAGAAAATGATTATTGATAGGTTAATCAGGTAGAAACGTATGCAAACTAGTTTATGTTACCTCTCTTGAATAAAACGCAGCTTAATCTACTTACAATGCACATATTTCCAGAAAGGTTCTTTCCAAATGAATATAATTGTGGAGATATCATACTGGCAGATGAGAGTAAATGTAGCAAATTTTCTATAAAGACAGAATTCACTTACTTTAGATATATGGACATTCCTGCTTATAGGCTGCCTTGAAACCATAGCCTACACATTAGAATAATCTGTAGAGCTTTAAAGAATTGAAAGTTTAGATTCGTTTCTCAGAAACAATATTATATATTGACATGTACTATGTACCAAATTTTAGAGATATATTTACATTTGCCAATTTTGTGGGTTAGAGCTTGCTGAAGTTGGTTCTGTGACTGCAGTTCAAAGATCATCCTGTGTACTATACAACACATTTTCATAGATCCTAACAATGTTTATTGCTACTCCAAACAGGTGGGGTGAAAAATGTGTATTTGTAAAAGGCATAAGTACAGAGTTGCCTAGTGTGTCTGAGGTAGTCAGTCACATTGGTGTCACCATCAGGAAAAACTAGCAGTGAGCCAGACATCCTTCAGCCATTGGTCTGGCACATTTTCCAGAAACTGCTAAAGATGAAACTTGGCCCCTTGCATCTGATGAAGACTCTAATGAAAGCAGATGAGGCAAAATGATATAACTCCTGCAGTTTTCAGAGTCATATGTAAATGAATCAATTTTGCATGTTACTCGTAATCAGTGAAAAGGCTATATTTTACTGAATTAAAAATGTGAACTACCATGATTTCCACTTATGGAACAATGGAAACCAACACGACACATGTAAAAGAGTTGTTGAAGTTAACATCTTTTGTGCCACATTTCTTAATATGGGATTTTAGTCTGTGTGTGTGTGTGTGTGTGTGTGTACAGTGAAAGGAAATCTCATATTGGAAATGCTGGTGGAGTGATGTTTTTATCCACTCTTAAAAGGGCATCTCCTTCAACTTTTCAGAAGGATATGTCTCTGTTTTACTTATATAGCAGGTCAGGAGAGTCCCTAATAAACATCTAACATGGTACCAGATTGGGTATAGTATTTAAAACTTTGACCTTCCTTGAGACAGTAGCCACCCAGATTCCCAGTTGTCACACTGGAAATCTTTCTTCTCTGGGGTATGGTCAGAGCTTCATGTTTTTTTGTATTACTTCTTTCTTGAAGACTTGAAGAACTCAAAAACACATCCTGTCTGGGACAAGTTATTATAAAACTGAACATGTGTAGTACACTTATTATGATAAAAAATAATTTTAAAAAGACTGGAAGAAAATCAAACAAAAAAACTGAACATGTGTCTGTGACAGAAAGAATGAGTATTGAGCATTCATAAGATTATAAAAATAATTGTAGTAGATCTTTATAAATTAGTTTGGCTATATGCTCATATATAACATAGTTATTGAGTAATTCTGCAAAGTGTGCAATTATTTCTAAATCTTATATATGTATACATACATTTTATATATATATATACATATATATATATATATATATATATAGGCTTTGAGTGCAATCCTCCTTATTATATTAGATGGGCTTAGAGCTAAACATCTGCATGTTAAAATACCCAACACAATGCTGATTTGAAATAAAGGTGGAAAAGCTCTCAGAAATAGTTATTTCTACTAGTCATTATTTTCTCCAATCTGGACCAATAATACTGAACTCTACTATTCTCTGCAACCATCACCCAAAATGAGTGTATATATACATATATATACACACAACTTGAAACTGAGTATTGAAAGTTACCAAAGACTAAGTCATTTCTCTTTCTAACAGCTCTCTGAAGATCTTTACAACACCATTATGGTGATATTTATTTAATTATATAGCATAATTATGTAACTGTACACTGTTATTTTGATTACATGTATTTATGCTCAATAGACAATTAGATATAACCAACCTTAATATATAAACACATGATGACCAAAAGTGACTTGATTAAAACCAAGGATGTACATGTAAAGTAAAATGGATTAAATGCTTTTCTGATCCTGCTATTATGATCCTTTCTGTCTGGTAGTTTTCATGAGGTGGAACTAGCAAGATATCTTGCATCAGGATAGAGAAAGAGCTTTGGAAAAGTATTCTAACTGAAAGAGGGAAATAAAAAATGAAAACAAATCAATAAAACCTTTCTTGGTTAAATTTTCAGAGTCACACTATTGAATAAATGCTGAAATTATTTTTTAAATATATACCTTTTTTAAACACCTAGGGTATTGATGAGTAAGAGTATCATTGCATGTAGATAGCATTTTAGAAACAGAGACATACACTCCTTCATATTTTCTGCCCACTCATTCATTGACTCATTCATTCATTCATCACATGTATATTAAGTACCACCTATGTACTGGGACACAAGTTACACACTGATCCATGTCCTTATTTTTCAGTCAACACCCTTGGATTTGTCTCCCAGTGTTGCTTTTTATCTTCCATCACAGTGTGTAATGCATAACTTCCCCCACCAAAACATCCATTTGGTGTCTCTATCATGGCTGGCTGTCATCTAGGTCATAATTAATTGTCAGGGTTATAGAAGAAAAAAGGAAAGAAAGAGAGAGAGAAAGAAAGAAAGAAAAGAAAAAAGAAGAGAAAGAAAGAAAGAGATAGAAAGAAGAAAACCCAACTATTAAGTACCTAAGGGATGATTTTAGTACTGGTACTGATAGTACTGATAGTACTGGTACTGATAGGTACTGAGAGTGCTCCTATGTGGAGCTCATCAACATGTTTGAAGTGCTACCTCTACTCTGGCATGAAGCTGCAAGCTAAGACGGTGCCTTTTATTCTCCAGGGAAACACCCTCCTAATGCCTATGTCCACCACTCACTGGACTTTGTGTTCCTTGAGAAAGTAAATAGCATCTGAATAATCCCCACTGCATAGTAGAAGAACTTTTGTGGGGCATGTTTTCTCTGTATGCTTGCTAAATTTCTGAATAAAGAGGAGTTTAATAATAAACAGAGGTATCCCTGCCCATATTTCCTCTCTGTAATAATCAAAAGTTAGGAATTTTTCACGTAAGTACTATTCATATATTTAAAAAATCCTTAAATATCTATAGTTCATACTCTATTTTGCTCATTGTCTAGCAATTAGCATCATTATTCTCAAGGTTAAATATTTGTTAATTCTTCTATTAGAAACTAATACTAGATACCTTACAGCAAACAGATACTTTGTCCCAAGGGAATCTGCTATTTTAAAAAAAAATTGTGGTAAAATATTTTCTAAAATAGAATTGCAGAGTTGTAGAATCTTGTAGTTAGATGGGACCTTAGAGGTTATCTGGTCCAATCTTCTAGCTTTCACTGAATATGTCACAGTTATATTCTTGACAGGTAGGCATTTAGTCTGTTTAAACATTTCCACAGCAAAAGAGTTCAATATTATACAGGGCGATCCATTCTGTTCTGACCATGGACCTCATTACATCAAATTGGAACTTACCTTCATTTAACTTCTCATTGCTCCTGATTCTACCCTAGGAGCTACACAGAATATGTTTATATCTTCTTCCATAAGATAGTTGCTCAGATAGGTAATGGCCATTCTTGTCTGACTTCTGTCTCCATTTCTTTGTTTGCCTGTGCCATCCAGACATTGTCAGGTTTTCAGAAATTTTTTATTAGTCATAATTTTAGAATTACTTAGCCCAGTCCGTGGACTTTCTCTTGGTTTTCAATATTCGTTTGAAAATATAAGGACCACATCTAAATACCTTATTCTGGATTGGCTTGACCAGGTCATAGAACAGAAAGCCTACTAAACTTCCTCCCACCATCAGTTGGGGAAAGGTTTTTTTTTTTTTTAATTCCTCAAGTGCAGAACTATTCTTTATTAAATTATATCATTTGTTCTATCATTCCATTCTGTTGAGATACCTTTGAATCATGATTCTGTCATACTAATTGTTTGTTTCTACCTTAGCTAATTTGTAAATGTGGTCAATTAGTGAACTTTTGGGGACTACTCCAAATTATTGATAGAGTGGAAAAGATCTGTGAAAGAAACCTGTTTGCCCAGATTACAACTAACTTATTCTTTGGGGTGCATTCTCTGGCAGTGGTCATCCAACTTCAGAAGTATCTACTTACCTGAATCCAGTCAGCATCATTCTGTGTGGTTGCCAACGTTATTACAGCCATTACTGAAATCTACATGAACTCTAATTGTAGAATTCAGCAGATCTGCCGGCTAAGTAACACTGTGGAAAAAAAGAAATGGACATGCATTTTCCAGAGAACCCATATTTTCTGCTTTCATAAATACCTGAATGTCATCTTCCTAATACTCATTCTTGAATTTTGCTAGAAATCAACATTTATCTCTCTGGATTTTTTTTTTCCAGGATCCAACATTTTCCTTCCTTTTAAAATGGAGCCATTTACCCATATTTAGTCTTCATACCTAGCACCTTTCTCATTGCTGGTTATTTCTCAAGACTAATATGAGTAGATCAGCAATTGTAATTACATATTTTTCTGTCCTTCACAATTGAATTAAAAAGAGTTTTATTTATAGCAACGTAGAGCTATTCTCTTACTATCTCCAGACCTTACTTAGGGCTTAATTCCCTCCCAAAAATACTTCTTGAACACCTCCAATGTGTGGATACTCATATGGAATTCATGTCTATCTTCTGCTTCTTTAAAATTGCCCCTGCATTTTCAGAATTTTCAATCTTCTTCAAACTTACCATACACCAACAATTTCCCTATCTTTCTCATCCTTACATACCCTTTTTACTGTACCTTTTGCAGAGATGCGGCACACAGACATTTTTTTTAGCACCCTCTTAGTTACCAGCAGAGCTTTACATTTTTTCTCTTCATTCTACTAGTATCCCAGGGCTCTCATACTGACGTCAGAACTCTGAGGACCTTCTTATGGTGTTCCACTATGTCTAAACAGGGTTTCATACTTCAGACATTCTCTTAGGCTAATTTTTCCACAGCATTGAATAGTCCCCTTGGGTTCTGCTCTCTACCAGCTGATGGTAATTAGATTCTACAACTACGTTAGATAAATAGGAGGTGACCCATCTCAAGTAACAGAATGTTTGAAACTGGGTGAAATGTGCATGACTCTAAAGACTGTTAAATGTTCTTTGGATGGTAATAATTGTAGGTATCAAGTCATACAAGGGCAGGGTAAGTGGAAGAAGGAATATTTTAGAACAAATAAGCATTCCAGTGGTGTTCCCTAGAATGGAATACAGTTTATAAATACTCGCTTACTCTGCCATGACACTTTCCAGGCAGCAATGAGTTTGAGACATTTTTCACTGACTTAACACCATGCTTGTGACAAATTGGAGGACAGATACAATATGACAGGTAATGTTTTTGACTCAATAGATTGGATTTCAAATACCAGTTTCCTCTGGGCTCTACAGGCTATGGTCTGTTTCCTGGGTTACAATATTGGGCTCTAATGTTCTAATCTTGGTCCTTTCTTCTCGAGAGATAGTGAATAGTCTTGTGTCACCTTCTTGTGCCTCAGTTAGACATAAAGGCTGAGAAAAGACTATTCTCAGTCCTGGTGGGGTGAGGAAGAATTAATTAGAACAGAATGGCTTTTTATGTTCCCTGCTGCAGCTTAAATGTGTTTGCATTACTTCTTCTTCTTTTTTTTTAAGATTTTATTCATCTGAAAGAGAGAGATCACAAGTAGGCACAGAGACAGACAGAGAGAGAGGGGGTAAGCAGGCTCCCTGCTGAACAGAGAGCCCAATGCAGGGTTCAATCCCAGGACTCTGAGATCATGACCCTAGCCTAAGGCAGAGGCATTAACCCACTGAGCCACCCAGGCACCCCAAAATGTGTTTGCATTATTTCTGTATCACCTTTTCTTATTTCTGAACTTTCAGGGAGATGTAAAAGAGGTGAGGGTTTCTTCCTTTATAATAAGATGCATGACCAAGTTAGCAGCAATCCTGAAAAATCTAGGTTTTGGTATCTGTGTCATATAATTATCTCGTTTTGACAATATCTAATTTAATCACATCAATTCCCACTCAGTAATTATTAAGGAAAGTCTTTTAAAAAATACAGCTATAGGGGGAGACAAGATGGTGAAGAAGTAGGAGGAGGTGCCATTTCAATCTGTCATGTAAAGTGAGGTGATAACCGAACAAAGAACTCTGATCACCCATGAAATCAGCCTGAGATTAGAATTACACACTTCTGGATCTCAATGGGGGCAGAAGATGCCAGTGGGCAGGTAAAGCAGAGAGGGAACATCCAACTGATATCTAAAGATAAACAAAAGGGGGAGGGAGCCACCAGAAGCTACCCATTGGAAAGTAATACCCCAATATGAGAGTGCCCTGTGATTGGGGACCAGCATTAACTAGGAGACTGGTTGAAAGCACTCAAAAAGAGCAAAGGATTGTAGGGGGAAATTGGGGGTATCAGGTGGTTAGGATCAGAGGCATTGCTGCAGAGAGTGCAGCAAAGAAGCCAGGTCTCGGTCCCTGAGCAGCGTACCTGAGAGTGTCTGCGTGTCCGTGTCCATGAGGGTGAGGGAGCCTACCCAGCTGGCAGAATCACAGCCTTTTGCACTCTTCACACGTGTGCATGCTGCACAACCAGAGTCTGAGTCCCCCCTTACACAGTTCCCTGAGAGATAACCATGCAGGCACCAGCCAGCTGGCGCTCTCTAGGACCCAGAGAGTCTGAGAACTCCCAGCCGGGCCAGCATGAATATCTCAGTGCCCTCTCGGGCAGGGGACCTCTCTGGTGGGCTGGAGCTGCACAGACTGCCTGGGCTAGTATTTCTTGTGGTTTTGGGTACAAGCAGGAGTTCCTGTGACCCCAGAGACTGTGACTGGGGACCTACTCTGCCAGCAGCAGAGGGGAAATTTATGTGTTCTGGAGCACCCAGAGGGGAACAGACTGAGGCTTCTCTCTGAGAGGGAGGTCTGGGGGCAGTTTGCTTTCCTCTAAACCTCCAAAGAACTGCCAAAAGCTACCAAGGGGAGAGGAAACAAAGGAACAAACAAACAGAAAACCTCCAGAGAACAAAAGCCTGAAAAACCAGTTTCCTCAGAGCCCACCCCCTTAATGGGGGCAGGAGGACTTAACTCGGGGAAACAGTGCCTGAAAAACCACTGGGCAGGCCCCCCCCCCCGAAAACCACCCCGCGCCCCCCCCCCCCCCCCCCGCAAAAAAAAAAAAAAAAAAAAAGACAAGAAGACAGCCACCACTACTTCATAGATACAACTTTTATTTTTAATTTGTTCCTACCATTCTGGTTCTTTTCATTTTTTTTATATATGACTTTTTAACCTATTTACCATCACAATGAGATGTTCAGTACATCAAATTCCATAATAACCTTTTAACCTGAACTTTTTGATACATATACCTGTGTTTTTCTTTTGCTTTTCTATTTTTTTATTTTATTTTATTTTATTTTATTTAATATTCATATAGAGATGAGATTCAAAGTAATCCCCTTTCCCCAATCACAGCTACCCTTTTAGGTAAACCAGTTTTGATCCCCCTTTATCTCAGGAAAGTTGAGTCCTTTAACAAAGATATCAAGATACATCCAGGAAGAATCAAAATAAACTTCCTCGCCCACACTGAGAATTTATAACCATTCTCCCATCTTTTTCTTCTATCAGTTTCTGTGTATTTGTTTTTGTCCTAGTAGTATATAAATCTTATACGTGGGGTTCTTTTTGATGAGGTTCTTTCTTTCTTTCAAAGATTTTATTTATTTATTTGACAGAGAAAAACCACAAGTAGGCAGAGAGGCAGGCAGAGAGCAAGAGAAGAGGAAGCAGGCTCCCAGCTAAGCAGACAGCCCAATGTGGGAATCAATCCCAGGACCCTGAGATCATGACCTGAGCCAAAGACAGAGGCTTAACCCATTGAACTACCTAGGTGCCCCAAGGTTCTTTTTTTAAAATTAATTTATTTTTTTCTCTTGTCATCTACTTTTGTTAGTCTTTTTTGTTTGTCTGTTTTTGTTTGTATACTTCATAAATCTTACCTTGGGGCCCATTTGGGCTGGGCCTTCTCTTTTATCTTTCTTTTTTTTCCTGTTTCTCTCTCTCTCTCTCTCTCTCTTTTTTTCTCTCTTTTTGGTGGGGACTCTTGATTGCTCAGAAGTGTTCCAGGGTGCACCTTGCCTACACCATGGTCAATACATTCAGCTACACATCCATTCAACCATCTCTCACCAAAATGACTAGAAGGAGAAATGCTCATCAGAGGAAAAATTCAGAGACTGAGCCTTCTGCATCAGAGCTATTGATGGACATAGACAATACGTCGGAAAAGGAATACAGGCTAACAATTATCCAGGCAATAGATAGGTTGGAGAAAGCCTTGGATAACAAAATGGAATTGATTAGGGCAGAAGTGAAAGCCACTGGGGATGATGATCACAAGGTTCTCAATGAGTTCCAATCTAATCTAAATTCTCTAAAAGATAGGGTAACTGAGGCAGAAGATAGAATTAGTGATCTGGAGGAAAAACAAATAGAGAAAAGGGCTCAGGAGGAAGCCTGGAACAAACAGCTTAGAAGCCACAAAAACAGAATTAGGGAAATAAATGATGCCATGAAACGTTCCAATGTCAGAATTATGGGAATCCCTGAGGGGGAGGAGAAAGAAAGAAGACTAGAAGACAGAGTTGAACAAATTCTCCATGAAAAATTTCCCAATCTCATGAATGGAACCAGCGTTCATGTAGTAGAGGCAGAAAGGTTTCCCCCCAAGATCGTAGAACCTAGAAAGACCTTGGAGCTCTTCAAAGCAGCTAGGGTGAAGAAATTGCTTACATACAGAGGAAAGCCCTCCAGAATTATGTCAGGGCCCCTGGGTGGCTCAGTGGGTTAAAGCCTCTGCCTTAGGCTCAGGTCATGATCCCAGGGTCCTGGGATCTAGCCCTGCATTGGGCTCTATGCTCAGCAAGGAGCCTGCTTCCCTTCCTCTCTCTGCCTGCCTCTTTGCCTACTTGTGATCTCTGTCAAATAAATAAATAAAATCTTAAAAGAAAAAGAATTACGTCAGACCTGTCCACAGAAACCTGGCAAGCCATAAAGGGCTGGCAAGGTGTATTCAGGGCACTAAATGAGAAGAACATGCAGCCAAGAATACTTTATTCAGCAGCCAAGAATACTTTATTCAGCAAGACTGACATTCAAAATAGATGGAGAGATAAAGAGCTTCCAAGACCAGCAAGGTTTAAAAGAGTATGTGACCACCAAGCCGACACTGCAGGAAATATTAAGGGGGGGGGGTCCTATAAAGGAGGAAAAATCCTAAGAATATCACTGAACAGAAATATATGGAGACAATCTATAGGAACAAAGACTTCACAGGTAACACGTTGTCAATAAAAACATATCTCTCAATAATCACTCTCAATGTGAATGGCCTAGATGCAGCCATAAAATGACACAGGGTTGCAGATTGGATAAAATGACAGGAACCATCCATATGCTGTCTACAAGAGACCCATTTTGAACCTAAGGATACATCCAGACTGAGAGTGAAGGGATGGAGAAGCATCTTTCATGCCAATGGGCCTGAAAAGAAGGCTGGGGTAGCGATTCTCATGTCAGATAAATTAGATTTTAAACTAAAGACTGTAGTCAGAGATACAGAAGGACACTACATAATTCTTAAAGGGACTACCCACCAAGAAGATCTAAAAATTGTAAATATTTATGTCCCCAATATGGGAGCAGCCAATTACATAAGAAAACTTAATCAAGATAAAGAGTCATATTGATAGGAATACATTAATAGTAGGAGATCTTAACATGCCACTCTCAGTAACAGATCATCCAAGCAGAAAATCAATAAACAACAGCATTGAATGACACATTGGACCAGATGGACCTCATAGATATATACAGAACATTCCACACTAAAACAACAGAATACTCATTCTTCTCAAGTGCACATGGAACATTCTCCAGAATAGACCACATACTGGGTCACAAATCAGGGCTCAGTTGATACCAAAAGATTGAGATTATCCCCTGCATATTCTCAGATCACTCCTTCGAAACCGGAGCTCAACCACAAGGCAAAGTTTGGAAGGAATTCAAACACCTGGAGGCTAAAGACCACCTTGCTTAAGAATGCTTGGATCAACAAGGAAATCACTGAAGAACTTAAACAACTCATGGAAACCAATGAGAATGAAGACACTTTGGTCCAAAACGTATGGGATATAGCAAAGGCGGTCCTAAGGGGGAAATACATAGTCATCCAAGCCTCTGTCAAAAAATGGAAAAATCCAAAATACATCAGCTGTCTCTACACCTTAAAGAACTGGAGATTCAATAACAAATTAAGCCAACTGTACACACAAGAAGGGAAATAATCAAGATTAGAGCAGAAATCAATGAGATAGAAACTAGAGATACAGTAGAACGTTCCAATGAAACCAGAAGCTGATTTTTTTGAAAGAACCAATAAGGTAAATAAAACATTGGCCAAACTAATCCAGAAGAAAAGAGAGAAGGCCCGAATTAATAAAATTATGAATGAAATGGAAATGATCACAGCTAACACCAAGGAAATAGAAACAATCATCAGAAATTATTATCAACAGTTATATGCCAATAAGTTAAGCAGCCTAGATGAAATGGATGCATTCCTGGAAAACTATAAACTTCCAAAACTAAAGCAGGAATAAATTGACAACCTGAATCGACTGATATCTAGTAATGAGATTGAAGCAAAGATCAAAAACCTCCCAAAAAACAATAGCCCAGGACTTGATGGATTTCCTGGGGAATTCTACCAAACATTCAAAGAAGAAATAACACCTATTCTCCTGAAGCTATTAAAAAAAAAAAAACTGAAGCAGAAGGAAAACTTCCAGACTCTTTTTATGAAGCCAGGATTACCCTGATCCCCAAACCAGGCAAAGACCCCACCAAAAAGGAGAATTTCAGACCAATATCCCTGATGAATATGGATGTTAAGATTCTCAACAAGATCCTAGCAAATAGGATCCAACAGCACATTAAAAAGATTATCTACCATGACCAGGTGGGATTCATCCCCGGGATGCAAGGGTGGTTCAATATTCACAAATCACTCAGTGTGATAGAACAAATCAATAAGAGAGAAGAACCACATCATCCTTTCAATTGATGCAGAAAAAGCATTTGACAAGATACAGCATCTGTTCCTGATTAAAATGCTTCAAAGTATAGGGATAGAGGGAACATTCCTGAACTTCATAAAATCTATTAAAGACCTACAGCGAATATCATCCTCAATGGGAAAAAGCTCACAGCCTTCCCTTCCCATTGAGATCAGGAACACGACAAGGATGCCTACTCTCACCACTACTGTTCAACATAGTATTAGAAGTCCTAGCAACAGCAATCAGAGAAATAAAGGTATTTCTTTATTCAAAGCATAAAAAAAGAGAAATAAAAGGTATTCAAATTGGCAATGAAGAAGTCAAACTCTCTCTTCTCGCAGATGACATGATAATTTATATGGAAAACCCAAAAGACTCTAACCCCAAACTACTAGAACTCCATGCCCAAACTCTACCCCGAAAACTACTAGAACTCATATAGCAATTCAGTAATGTGGCAGGATACAAAGTCAATGTACAGAAATCAGTTGCTTTCTTATACACTAACAATGAAAACGCAGAAAGGGAAATTAGAGAATTGATTCCATTTATTATAGCACCAAGAACCATGAGATACCTGGGAATGAACCTAACCAAAGAGGTAAAGGATCTCTGCTCAATGAACTACAGAACACTCATGAAAAAAATCGAAGAAGAAACAAAAAGATGGAAGACCATTCCGTGCCCATGGATCAGAAGAATAAACATTGTTAAAATGTCTATACTGCCTAGAGCAATCTATACTTTCAATGCCATTCCGATCAAAATTCCTCCAGCATTTTTTTTTGAAGAGCCGGAGCAAACAGTCCTAAAATTTGTATGGAATCAGAAGAGACCCTGAATTGCTAAGGAAATGTTGAAAAAGAAAAACAAAACTGGGGCATCACATTGCCTGAATCCAAGATTTACTACAAAGCTGTAATCACCAAGACTGCATGGCATTGGCACAAAAACAGACACATAGAGCAGTGGAACAGAGTTAATAGTCTATATATGGACCCTCAAATTTATGGTCAACTAATATTCTACAAAGCAGGAAAAAATATACAGTGGAAAAAAGACAGTCCCTTCAGTAAATGGTGCTGGGAAAATTGGATAGCTATGTGTAGAAGAATGAACCTCGACTATTCTCTTACACAAATATAAACTCAAATTGGATAAAAGACCTCTACGTGAGACAGGAATCCATCAGAATCCTAGAGGAGAACATAGGCAGTAGCCTCTTCGATATAAGCCACAGCAACTTCTTTCAAGATATGTCTCCAAAGGCAAAGGAAACAAAATGAATTTTGGGGACTTCATCAAGATCAAAAGCTTCTACACAGCAAAGGAAACAGTCAACAAAACAAATAGGCAACCCATGGGATGGGAGAAGATATTTGCAAATGATGGTACAGACTAAAGGCTGATATACTGGATCTATGAAGAACTTCTCAAACTCAACACACACAAAACAGATAATAATGTCAAAAAATGGCCAGAAGACATGAACAGACACTTCTCCAGTGAAGACATATAAATGGCTATCAGGCACATGAAAAAATGTTCATCATCTCTAGCCATCAGGGAGATTCAAATTAAAACCACATTAAGATACCACCTTACACCAGTTAGAATGGCCAAAATTAACAAGACAGTAAACAACGTGTGTTGGAGAGGATGTGGAGAAAGGGGAACCCTTTTACACAGTTGGTGGTAATGCAAGTTGGTGCAGCAACTTTGGAAAACGGTGTGGAGATTCCTTAAGAAATTAAAAATAGAGCTTCCCTATGACCCTGCAATTGCACTACTGGGTATTTACCCCAAGGATACAGACATAGTGAAAAGAAGGGTCATCTGTACCCCAATGTTCATAGCAGCAATGGCCATGGTCGCCAAACTGTGGAAAGAACAAAGATGCTCTTCAACGGATGAATGGATAAGGAAGATGTGGTCCATATACACTATGGAGTATTATGCCTCCATCAGAAACGATGAATACCCAACTTTTGTATCAACATGGACAGGACTGGAAGAGATTATGCTGAGTGAAATAAGTCAAGCAGAGAGAATCAATTATCATATGGTTTCACTTATTTGTGGAGCATAAGAAATAACTCAGAGGACATGGGGAGATGGAGAGGAGAAGGGAGTTGGGGGAAATTGGAGGGGGAGATGAACCATGAGAGAATATGGACTCTGAAAAACAATCTGAGGATTTTGAAGGGACAGAGGGTGGGAAGTTGGGTCAGCCTGGTGGTGGGTATTGGACACACATATTGCATGGAGCACAGGGTGTGCAGCATAAACAATGAATTCTGGTAAACTGAAAATAACTTTAAAAAATAAAAAATATAAATAAATAAATAAATAAATACATAAATAAATACAGCTATATGGCCCAATGCATTGTTATTCTCTGCATACAAAATGTGTGCATCACACACACACTCACTGACACAGACACGCACACATACGCACTCACATAGACATATTCCACAAGCATAAGCATATGAACTGACTTCCTCAATTTCTCCATTTTGTCAACTTTACCTTCATAGAGTCTGAATTTGGAGTCAGATGGAGAGGGCAAAGTACAGAGTTGACTTGATATAATAACTCTGGAATTTTTGTGCCCTCATTTTGCCTCTTTTCTATAGTTCAGCATAGTTCCACTGAAATTTCTGATGTACTTGGGCAATGCATTGGGTCATGTAGAATGTACTAGAAATTCTGAATTTAGAGAATTTAGTAATTTGGAACGCTGGGGAACTGATATGATACAGGTAGATAAAAGTGTTTGCAATAGGTTCATTTTATTCAGAGCCTCATACCAGGAGCTTCAAAGAGGATAGTGTTTAACAGTAGAAAGAATTGGATTTGAATCTAGTTTCCTGAATTATCTGACTGAACATCTCTAAGCTCCTATTCTGTCTATAAATTGTAGAATTATTATGAATACTAAAGGAGATATATAGATATAGAAATATATAGGTATGGATATAGATGATATAGATAGATTTAGATATAGATAAAGATATAGATATAGATATATCTATTTCCTATAGATACACATATAGGAAAAAAATCTATTGTAATTTTGGCCACAAAATAACTATTAAAATAAAATTATTTTTCAAGGAAGTAAGGGAAAAGGTGGTAGAAGAAGAACCAATCAATATTCATTGAAATTCTACATGATTTTTCAGAAACAAGGGCCAAGGTAACATGGATTATGTAGGTTTTGGAATTCTTATCTATTCTCTATGCTAGACTATAGTTCACCTATGGCATTCAATGGACAGGAGGAGTAAATATATTTAAAATGGTTCCCTGCTGATTACATAAGCTTGAGGAGAACCATAATATTTCTGTTGCAAATTAAAAATTTTCAGTATCAATCATTATGAAAGGGATTCTGCCCATATCCTTCTCCCAGGCAAGTTTGGCATCTTGATTATTATGACTATATGATTCAACTAAGTTTTATCATATTCATCTTTATGTGACCAGATTTTATCTTCAGGTAGTTTTTTCAAGAAAAACTCAGAGTTGCTATAGTGTCTGAGATTTTGCTCTCTTAAGACATTCTGTAGCCTTTATTCTGCATAGCAACATGGTGAGTACTTGGGTCACCCTTTAATTTGCACAGAACTTGGTAGATAATAATTTACCAACTTCTGTCATTGAATGTTGTGGAGCATTCTGGTATCAACCAATTCTTTCCTTTTATAAATAATCTGTTTTATGGCTAAATGCTTGGATGTTTCTTTTATTAACATTGAAAGTCAATGACTCAACCAAATTATGTGTTGGTTTGAGTCTCCTATGTCAATTTCTCTATCACTTTGTTGGCGATCATGATGTACCAATGTCTTCTGCAGAGTCAGTTCTTTTTTCAGAGGGATTTTCTTGTTAAGATATGTATGTATGTATATTTCTTGATAGGATCATCTTTGCCTAATACACACACATATACACACACTTATAATCTTATCTCTAATTGCTTTATTATTTATTTATTTTCCTGGATGCTCTGTGATTATCTTAGGCACTTCATTTTTCAATAATTAGATTTTAAAACATATCTAGTCTGTTTCATGAATATTAATGTTTATTAATTCTGCAATGGTATTGTTTTGATCTGACTGCTTTGTTATCTCAACAGCCTCACTTGTCATCTCAATGTGGTATTATGTTTTCTTGTCTTTGAGATGTTATTTTACTGAAATCATGTTCTTAGTAAATTCTTCCATAGCATAGAAGCACTCACAGGGGTTTTCTTTCTTTTATTGGGATATGTATTTTTTCCACATTGTATTATTAAATCTTCTTTCCATTTTTTAATATTTTATTTATTTATTTGACACAGAGAAAGAGAGATAAAGAAAGAGAGAACAAGCAGGAGGAGCTGCATGGAGAAGGAGAGGGAGGAGCAGACTCCCTGCTAAGCAGGGAGCTTGATGTGGGGTTCCATTCCAGGACCATTAGATCATGACCTGCGCCAAAAGCAGATCCTTAACTGAGTGAGCTACCAAGGAACCCACCTCTTTCCATTTCTTTTTTTTTTTTTTAAGATTTTATTTATTTATTAGAGAGAGAGAGAGCACAGGCAGACAGAGAGGCAGGCAGAGGCAGAGGGAGGAGCAGGCTCCCTGCCGAGCAAGGAGCCTGATATGGGACTCGATCCCAGGACGCTGGGATCATGACCTGAGCCGAAGGCAGCCGCCCAACCAACTGAGCCACCCAGGCGTCCCCCTCTTTCCATTTCTTAAGATGGGTACTCTAGAAGCAGCCCTTGAGAGGGGGGATTCCAAGGTAAGGAATTTATTAAAGAAAAAAGTACTGCCAGGGGAAATCCCAGAAGAAAAAAAAAAAAAAAGGAAGGAGGGAAACCATGCAATGATGCACTTTAGGCAAAGCCCTATAGAGAGTAGATTTAGCCCATTCATGCAGGGAAATTCTAGCATGTATGTTACAGCTCAGTGTTCCCTCAAACCAAATTAAAGAAAAGATCTTTCATATTCTTTTCACTCATCAGTCTTTGGATGAACCCCAAATTGTTTGGGACAGATGGAGGAGGAGAAATACATTTTTGGGTGCTTTCATTTCTGCTGGACTATAGGCAAAGCATACTCAAGTAGCCCAAGGGCAGACCTCTGAAAAAGAACTATAGATGCTGGTTGTTAGAAACAGATTCCCAACAAAGCAAAGAACACACACACACACACACACACACACACAAACTTGTAAGAAAGATTTAATGGGATCTGGGAAGAGCAACAGCAGTATCTGCTATACTTGTTGTATTATTCTTATCCATTATTTTAAATAGGTTATATAATTGTCAAGGAGTTTCTTTTCATAATCACCTATTGGTCAGGCTTACCACATATAAGCTCTGTCCAGATATTTTAGTTATTCTTATATAGGGTAGACTAAATCTCTTTTATATCCTTCCTATTGTTTTTGAAACCTATCATTAACTCCCAAGTATATTTTCAGAAATGGAGCACAGAAAATTGGAGGAGGTATAAGGGGAAGATATCTAAAGTGCATGGCTATAGCTGTGTGGATGGTCTGGATTCCACTGTTTCTTAAAAGATTTTATAATAGGTTCTATATCTGGATTCAGTCCACCAATTTGGGAGAATATATCATAGTCCTCTATCAGGATCTGCTTGAACTTTTATTTTATTTTATTAAGTTTAATTAGCTAGCATACAGTACATCGTTAGTTTTTGATGTAGTGTTCAATGATTCATTAGTTGCATATAACACCTAGTGTTCACCAGATCATGTGCCCACCTTAATGCCCATCATCCAGTTACCCAAACCCCTATCCATATCCCTTTGCAACTCTGAATTTATTTTTGGGCTCTCTATTCTGTTCCATTGATCTAGGTGTCTCTTTCTGTGCCAGTACCAAGCTGTCTTGATACTTGATACTTGTCATAGCTTTGTTATACAGCTTGAAGTCAGGCATTGTGATGCCCCCAGCTTTAGTTTTGTTTTTCAACATTCCCCTGGCAATTCAGGGTCTGTTCTGGTTCCATACAAATTTTAGGATTGTTTGTTTCAGCTTTTTAGATTAATCATACAATTTTTCATAAAGCCCTGAAAATGTCAGTATTTTCTTTGCCTATGCTGAATCTTGATGATGGTAGGCAAGAACTTCTACTCTTAAAGATTCTACCTTGACTTTTCTCTTGGATTTATTAATCTAATTTTCTCCAGATTTGGGGCTTATTCATGAAAATATTCTGCATTTTACTGATCTACTGCCTTTCCTCAGAATGGAATTTGTAGAAGCTCCACAGAACCACACCATATAATGCTTTCATTCTTTCTTTGGCTACTACTTTTTAATGTTTATAACATATAGTTTTATTATTTTACCTGGATGATGCTGTGGAATTTCATTTGCTCATTTATTTATTTAGAAGAGAGATTATGTGATCTAGATTTAGTCTGCCATTACAACTAGAATATTTACTGTCTTTGCGATTAAAATTCCCCTTTAGTTTTGGTAAAGTAGAATATAATCCCTCTTGTCAAACCTCCTTCATATATTTACATCTTTACCTGGGTCTTACAGATGTTGAAAATAATGTAATTGTGTTGTTTGGTTTAGTCAACTTTTTTTTTTAAAGATTTTATTTATTTATTTCACAGAGATGACAAGTAGGCAGAGAGGCAGGCAGAGACAGAGGAGGAAGCAGGCTCCCTGCTGAGCAGAGAGCCCGATTCGGGGCTCCATCCCAGAGTCCTGGGATCACGACCCGAGCCGAAGGCAGCGGCTTTAACCCACTGAGCCACCCAGGCACCCCTGGTTTGGTCAACTTTTTAAACTTACCTAAATTGCCTAAATACTTGGAGTTGCAAAAATCTAATTTGGATAATAAAGTGTTTCTTAAGGCGTTTAGTCTCTAATCAGAACAAATAACTTTAAAAAAACCCTTAACCAAAATTAGAAATCATTTTAGTCATAGATTTTCCATCTTTTTGCCCCATGAATTCAAAGGAGAATTGTAATCATCCCTACTTGTGAACATATCATGTGGCTAAATCAGAGAGTATCAGCCTGCTCTGCTTTGGTTCAGATGTCACTGAAATTGAATGAATATTGCATACGTGGTGTCTACTTTCCTCTCTCTTAATAATGTATAGGCTGCTGAACATGCTATGTAGATGGAGTAATGGCAGAGAGGATGAGGAACTAGAAAAGGACCACTGAAAGATTTCCAGTGTGGAAAAGGGGAACATCTTATTCAAACTTCTGTGAAGATTTATTCTTTGAATAAGATGTAAAATTCTCCATTGCTTACTCCTACAATGCTCATAGGCATCACGTGGTCAGTAAATTTTTCCAAGATGATATGTCCTAGTTGGTGAGATAGTCCTTTGAAGTTGCAGCTTACTCTAAGAGGAAGCCTCATAACTTTAACAATTTGAAGAGGGTCTTCTTTTGGACTGTTGCTAAAAGAAGGCAGCTAACTAAAGTTTGGGGATGCCTGAGATTTTGAAAATGAAAGGAAAACACTGGTTTTTACCCATGTCATTTGATTGTTGTACTTGTGATACAATTTTGCAAGAAAATTCTCTTGTCCCTGTTTATTTCTACTGAGGCTTCTTCAATTTTAAGGGCATGGACAATAAGAGAACTCTGAACTGGGATAAACTAGATCACCAAAAAGGGAAACCTAATGAAGAGGCAATGAGTATTTTTACTAGAATATTTTTTTCAGACAAAATATTTTTAAAAATACTTGGGATATGTCTTTATTATTCAGGTCAGATTTTGTTTAGATCATTAATAGTAGCTAAACGCTTTTGGGATATGTGTTGGTAGTTTCTGTTTGTTTCCAACAGACAGATGTGAATGATTCCTTTCTGTCAGCTTTCCCATTCTCAGAAAACTAGATTTGTCATCCTGTTGTTGGGGTCATAAAACCACCCAGTCATCAGATGCTGTTTGCCTATCTGCTTTGACAGGGAAGGAAATTGAAGGTGTTAGTAGAGGTTATTTAGGGTCGCTCAGTGAATGTATTGAAAATAAACCACAAGAAGTGCTTTGGCAGATTTGAGTTTCGAGGAAGATAAGACCAAGTAGAAAAACAGTAGTTTGGCTATCAAGTGCCTTTTTATAAAAACGATTGAATAGTATCTTTTCCTCTGTATATCCAAGAATGTATATTTTGCCTGCCTTTCCCATCAATCATAATGTAAAATATGAAGTGACCAAATGATCAAATCAGCATTTATAGTTTTCCAAACTATTTTGCTATACTCCTACCACAATGAATGTGTAAATGTATGTGCATATGTGTGTGTTTTATAAATCATATGAAATTACCTTTGTTGTAAGTCAAAACAGTCAAATATTGGCATTTTATATTGTTTTCTAGTATAATGTAGATGATTCAAATGTTCCCAGTTTTGGATATAATTCATGAGTCATCCAAAAAGTTACTTTTAGTGACTTTTTTAATCTTCTAAGACAAAACTTTAAATTGCATGTACTATATATATAAGGCAAGTGTATGTGGGGGAGTCCTTGACTAATGAATGGCATAGTCACAAGTACTAATTAGCTTCCATAGAAAAATAACATTGTTTTAAATGGGAAAAAAAAACTTTTTCATCTATTACTAGAGATAAATGGAACAAAGTAAGAAAGTGATGGTTCTTAGTTGGACAAAAGAGTTTGTTGATATATTGAATAATAAAGCATCAGGTTCCATGGTAGCTCAGTCTATGATGTGAATAATTTACCCTATGCTCGTAGGTCTTATGTGGACTAAGAAAATTTCACTCCTGAAATTGCTTCAGCCAGTGCTGCAACAAGTGCAAAAAAAAAAAAAAAAGTTCATTGAGAGAAAAATTGTTGATTGCTAAAATAACAGCTTAGTTTTGCTCTCCTGGATTTGCTAACCACTACTGATTCTCTCTTTTTTCATATAACAGTACTCTAAATTTCCTTTAGGAACTGGCCTGTCCCTAGCCCTCCCATGTTCTCAGCCAAGTGATTTACATGAGATTGAATCTATGTCCAGCTTCAAGTGAGCCTAAGATTGTCCTAAGCTAATCAGTGTAAGGCATTTACCTAATAAATGGGTCATCGGTAGGCACATGATGTGATCCAGTGCAATCATAATGAATCTCAGAAGTTTTACTGAGAATGCTGGAAAGATGACTTTTCTTTTTTTCACTGGGTTTAGTATTCTGAGAATGCATGGTTTTGGATTATTGCGGCGTTGTTGACACCATGAAGAGAGATATCCTTAGGACAAAGTCTGAAGGCAGAGGAAGTTAGAAAGAGAGACTTATATGACTATGGGGCTGCAACCCTGATAATATCTTGGATTTCTGGATCAAACTCTGTCTAAAGTCAGTCATAGTTTTGTTCTCCAAGCCAATTAATGCCCTATTTTATCAAGACACTTTTATTCAGGTTTATTTCTTACCAAAAATCAAAACCATCCTAGCCAATATGGGTGGTTAATTTGAGGTTTGAGGAAATGCATAGGAAATGCGATTCTCAATAGGTATGTGATTTGAGGGAAAGCCAGGGAACTGTTCAGATATATCTATAATTTAACTGTTAGAAGAAACACCAAAGTATCTTTTTGAACTGATCTTCATTGTGGGTAAAATTTAGATAAATAATTAAAATGTATTTTCATTTTGCATTTTTCCTGAGTATGAAAGTACATACCCATAAAAAATTAAAATGGCAAGTTTAGGGCAGAAAACATCAGTCACCTATAACTCTACCACCCAGAGGAAAACACTGTTGTTATTTTAGCATATCTGTTTCAATTCTTCCTTCCATTTTTATGCGGTAGAGATCACACTGTATATACAATTTTTTCATGCTTTTTTTCATTCAACACCAAATACACAGTTTTCCACATCATTAACAAGTCTTTATTTTTTACTTATTTTTAAATTTTTTTCAGTTAGCCAGCATACAGTACATCACAAGTTTTTGTTGTAGTGTTCAATGATTAATTAGTTTCATATAACACCCATGATGAACATGTTTTCTTCCCAAGGAAATTACACTTTATTTAGGGATATGATGCAAATACACATGGAACAGTGAATAGTGTGATCAATTGCATAACAAAATCGATTTGAGAATATGACTGTTGTAAATGCAAAAATAATTTGAATGTTTTTTTTTCTGTTTTCATTCTTTTTTTTTTTTACTTTATTTAAGCTTTATTTAAACATATGATGTAACCCCACCACCCTCACCCAACCCCTCTTCCCCCCACCCCCCTCAGTTTGTTTTATGACATTAAGAGTCTCTTTTGGTTTTTCTCCCTCCCGATCCCATCTTCTTTCATTTTTACTTTTCCTACCACCTTAACTCCCACCCCCGTTGCAATAATTTGAATGTTTTATTTAGGTTTTTATTTATTTTATTTATTTATTTATTTATTTATTTTTAAAGATTTTATTTATTTTTTAGAGAGAGAGAGAGAGCGAACACAGGCAGACAGAGTGGCAGGCAGAGGCAGAGGGAGAAGCAGGCTCCCTGCCAAGCAAGGAGCCCGATGTGGGACTCGATCCCAGGACACTGGAATCATGACCCGAGCCAAAGGCAGCTGCTTAACCAACTGAGCCACCCAGGCATCCCTTATTTAGGTTTTTAATTTAAACTTGAGTTTTAGAAAATCGGGAAATTTTTCATGGTAAAGGTGGACTTTACAGGGAAATAGAGTATGGCTTGGGAAAAGGGAAAGGATGAGACAGTATAGACCAACAGAATTGCATTTAACATATATTCCAATCCAGTTGGGACATGATTTATGTAGAAGGAACAAAGGCGGGGCTCCCGGGTGGCTCAGTCAGTTAAGTGTCTCCCTTCAGCTCAGGTCATGATACTAGAGTCCTGGAATAGAGCCCTTCATCGTCCATTGCTTTCTGCTCAGGGGTGAGGCTGGCTTCTTCCTCTTCTCCCAACTCCTGCTCTCTCATGCTATCTCTGTCTCTTTCAAATAACTAAAATCTTTTTTTTTTTCAAATAACTAAAATCTTAAAAAAAAAAAAAAGAGGGAACAAGGGCTAGGATAAAGATTTAGTAAGAGTAAAAAATAAGAGTAGATATATAAAATGTTTTGATTTTGGAGGACCTAATAAATCAGGCAAAAGTTTTCCATTTCTGTAGACCAATAAGATGCATATAAAAATCTGGATAGGGGCGCCTGAGTGGCTCAGTGGGTTAAAGCCTCTGCCTTCGGCTCAGGTCGTGATCCCAGGTCCTGGGATCGAGCCCCACATTGGGTTCTCTGCTCAGCGGGGAGCCTTCTTCCCTTCCTCTCTTTCTGCCTGCCTCTCTGCCTACTTGTGCTTTCGGTCAAATGAATAAAATCTTAAAAAAAATCTGGATAAATCTAAGACTTATTAGTTTCTAAAACAAAGAGTCATAAAGAGGTCCATGTTGTCTTAAATGACATATTTTAACTAAGAATTGTGGAGGAAAGAGCCAAATGACCATGAATGGGACTCTTCCAAGAAGACACAATGGAAACTGGTGTTGGTTTTTCTAGAGAATTTGAAATCAAGCACTGTAGCTGAATTATGTACTTTCTTAAAGTTGTACTGTACTCCTGTATGCTTACATTATTTATTTTCCTCACTGTAGACATCATTGTCATTGTTATCTTTACTTCCTAAAAGAAGAAACTAAGGCTCAGAGGAATTTCAGGGATAATAAACCAGCTCAAACTAGGTTAGTCTAGCTTAATATAAATATAACTATAGATTTGAATATGAATATAATTTGAGTCAGATTATTGGCCCTTGTAACCAAGTACTAATGATGTAGTTGGGATTCCAACATGGGTTTTTTTTCCCAATCAGTCCTATGTTTTTTCTATCAAACTTCGCTGCATTGCTAATGTTAAAATTAGGTCCCTGCATCTTTAACTGTGGTAGCAAAATCATGAGTCTTTTCATATCATTACTTCCTTGTTTGTGAATTCTAAATATTCATTTATAATTTTCACAATGGCTATATAGTCCAATCATTTATTTAAGATATCATATATCATAGTGCAATTGAAACTTTGTATTGTCCTATCAGCCTTTGACTATCTGAGATGGTTTCGTTATACATGAAAGATAATTAAGCTTAGTATAGAATTCTTAGTCCACAGTATTTCCCCTCAAAATTCTGTTGGTATTGCTTCATTTGTTGTCTTTTGAAACACAGTGTGTGTCTGAGATGTTTGAAGCTAGCTTAAATTTTGTAGCTTTATTGGTAAACTCTTTGTTTTTTTCCTGGATGCTTGTAGGAATTTTTCTTCATCTCCCTAATATAAATTTGTTTTGGTCAGCATATGTCTAAATACAGATCTCCTTTCACTGTCTTTAAAAAATAAACAAGAGTTTTCTTCAGTCATATTTGATTATTACTTCTGATATTTTTCTCAGTAACCTCTGTAATTCTTGGGTTGGATTTCTTTGTTCTCTTTAGCTATCGCTTTTCCTTTTCTTGTTTTCATGCTTACCTATAACATTTTACTTGTGGAGACCAAGTGTTTTCTAGGAGTTTATGTCTCTGGATTTAGACAGAAAAATAGTAATGGTGTGAGAATGGAGACAAAAAGCACATTGGTCACTTAAGACATATGTATGCACTAGGTGGTCAGCACTTGCTTTACTGAATTGTGGGTTGGACTATGAGGGAAGGATATAGTATTTTTGCTCTTTAATTTCAAGTGAGATATCTGTTTCCAGTGGGATGAGACAGATGGACTAGTATATGCATTTTCTGTACTACACAGGAATCCCAAATATGAGCTGATCTTCCTCATGATCTTTTGTTCATATTTGTAAAGTCAGTTTAGTTCTCTTTAACTGAGAACAAAATAAGAGAGTTTATTTTAGTAGGCAAAATAATTTTCATAGCTTTATAAATGATTGTTGCCCCATTGTTATGGAAACATAAAGTGTCTGAAGTTTTACTTTGCAACATTTTGAAAGAAAATTATATCATATAAGCTTACAAATTTGGAATACATGGAAGTTGCTGGATATGTACCTTAGGAATGTCAAGGCTCTACTATATATGTGATTATTTGATTTTATGTATTTTACAGATTATGTGTAATAGCAGTTAATATTTATTGAATGCTTGGTAAATACTCTGCAATTGACAAGTAGTTTACATATACTAAATCATTTAATCCTCATTAAAAGTACAGAAAGATAGTAACACAAGATTATTGCAAAGACCTAGGACTAAAACTCTCTCTTCTGAAATACATGATAAATCATGATGGTGAAACTTGATTGTTGCCATGTATTCCTCATTGGCAGAAGTAGACCGTTATTGATTTGTTTATGATAAGCCTAACACAAGTCTGTTGCCTTCTGTTGCTTTTTAGAAAGGAAGTTAGAGTAATTGGGAAAAAGTTGAAATGAGGCGTTCTAGATTCTGAAGTCATTTTTCTAGGTACTATCCTCTGGACAGTACCATCAAGGCTCCTCTCTGTCAGGCAAGGCTGCAGGAGTGTTTGGAATGCTTATGAGTACAGGGGTTCTCAAGTATTTTAGTGACCATCAAACTGCTTCAAGCTTCCTTCCTTTCTTTTTTTTTTTTTTCATTTCTTTTTATCCATTTCCTCACCTTATCAACTCTATCTCAATTGGATAACATAGTAGGATGTCAGAAGTACCCTGAATGCTGTAGTATGGTGGCAGGGCAGTAACAAGATGAGTGTAAGGAACCTTCAGAGAAACTTTGCCTGTTTTGCAGCTCTGCATTACTAATAACATTTCTTTAGTACCTGTAAAGTATGTCCCTGGGAATGGGACTGATTAGAACATATTGTTTTTGAATATCTATTATTTGAATCATGCCATGTCAGTGAGTAAATGAACATTTGCTAATCTATGCACACCTTCCTTTCATACATCCGCACTTGAAACATTACAGTGTCCTGCTAAGGCCTTAGACAATAGGATTTGTGCATCTGCAAAGTCAGAATCAAAGACTAATCCATACTTGGTTATTCTGAGTACACTAAACCACAGCAATTCATTTTCATTATAGATCGGGCATGCTGAGGAGAGGAACTGATCCATTACTGAAATCTGCTGTTCTCCATTAAGCTTGCTGAGGCAAGGGTAAGTCTGACACTTCACTGTGGGAAAGCCACAGGGAGGAGGATCATCCCCAAGAGTGTGAAGTTGGCTGGGGTAGTTTGCATTGTAATTTTAGGCAACCGAAAGTGTACTTTAACTGAATGGCTTCTGTCAAAGCCTTCCGCAGTGGTAAATATGTGGGATGATAACTGAGGAAGCTTCATGAAAACCAAACAGGTGTGGAAAGGTTTTCTTTATAGAATGTAGAAACTAAGATTTAAATACGTTTTGTTTCCTTATAAATGGATCCCTATGGGCTAACACAGATTCCAGTGGGATATAAGGGTCGTGTCCTCTGCTGCTCTTATTGTTCTTAAGTGTTTGGGAAGGTATTTTAGCAGAGCTAATTTAAGAGTAGTTACCATTTCTTTCCAGGTGGTCACCCACTGTCAAGCTTTCTGGGCTGTAAAGTTTTTTATTTTTTTAATTGTTTAATCGGTCCAATCAGCTCTCATCAACTTATATTGCACTACAACTTTGAACATTTTGTTCCTTTGCCTTGTCATTGTCTTTAATGTTGAGCTCATGTGTATCTCTCATGGCATATACACGATGAGCACATATATGTATATCTTTGCTCTTCACTTAAAGTGCAAGCTTCTAACATGCAGAACATTCAGTTATTTTCCTTTCTTTTGCATTCACCCTGTGCTTTTGGATCCCTATAGCACAAAGCTTGCTATAACTCCCTTTCCCACCAGACTGTGTTGGGAAAAGCTAATGCAGAAAAACCATTCTTGAAATTATATCACAGAGACAGAGTGGAATAAATGAAAGAAGGTAGTAATGAATCCTGAGTTTTAACTCTGGGTATGCCACATTCTGCCAAAATGACCTGAGGCAGTTCTGTTCTATTTCTGTATCTCAGATTCCTGATAAGAAAATGAGAGGACCAGACAGCATGATCTCTAAGGCCTCTTCCACTTCAATCTTCTGGAATCTATCATGACTATTTTTTGTTATAGGTATATGGAATTGAGCTAGGGAAGAAATCTTCTATAATAAGTCATATTCTTACCCTTGAATAGCTTAGTCCAGCTACCACTTACTGAGAACCAACTACATACAAAATGTGATTCTGCTCCCTTTATATGCATTTAATCCTCAAAAACAATTATATGAGGCTGACACTATTATTTTCAGAGGAGACTTTAAGTAATTTTCCCACTGCTCTATGGGTTAGAAATCTCTAGAGCCAGAATATAAGTCTATCTCTGTCTAACTCCAAAGCCCATGTTTTTAACTACTGTATATACCAACTTACTGCACTCTGCTTTTCCCAGTTTATAGGACAGACTCAAGCATACAAACATACAAACACATATACAGATAAAAGAACAGCAAAAGGCCAAGTGTGAACCTGATATGCTGTGGTTATCTGTGAGTGGGTGCGCTGTAATCCATTTCCTGAGAGTTGACATGTGATCTAGGCTTGAGCAGATCTGAAGTTAAAGCTGTTCCAGCATTTGAAAGTAGCCAGGAAGGGAGATGCTAAAAAGCAACATGGAAAATAAGGAGTTTTAACTAAGGGCACAAGAGCACAACTGCAGGAAACTCCACATTTATGTAAGAAAAAAAAATAGCAGGCGATAGCATGAGGAATCAGAGAATGAGACAACAGACAATGGAAAGGTATCCACCATAATTTCCTCCCGATCCCTGTCTGGATTGGCTCTGTGTATTCCTTTACTACTTGTTTTTTAAGCCCTTAGCTCCAGTGATTTCTGCTGTAACCTAAATAGGAATTACAAATTTTCTTAATCAGCTAATGATGACATATAAATACTGTATGAACATGAAAAATTCTTGTGTCTGATCCATAGCACTAAAACGGAGGCAGTTTGTAAAGAGGAAAAGCCTGACTGTTCCTAATTTAACATTGTCCTGTGAGATTTGGCAAGGAATTGCCTAACAGTTAAATGAGGGCCCAACCCTAGTACCATGGATAATACTATAGAGTCACTTTCCCCACAGACCTCAACTCCACAATGAAATTGTAGACCTTTTATTAGGCCATTTATTTTTTTCCAAAGTGAGAATAGATCTCAGTAGCCCATTTGGTTTGAGAAGAAAAAGGGGCTGGGGAGTGGTTGGAGATCTGGAAAATGCTTCCTGGATCCTGAGAGGGCAGTGCCAGAAAGATGGCAAGAATCTTTCTGGGGAATTAATGGCATCTAAATGAAGAGTCTTTTTGAGAAGCCAAAAGTTAGGAATAGAAAGTTATTTTCAGTAGGTGGAAGAGTTATTTATTATCCTACACACCCCCTCTTGTGTATAATGTTACTTCTTAACTGTTTCCATGTGTATTGTTCACTGTATTGATTAGCTGCTGCCAATTTAGAATGCTCCATATCCAACATTTTGAGTCTTATAACCCCATAATTCTCATTAGCAAAAGTACTAAAGTTACGGCAAAGAAAATATATATGTAAAAATTTTATACATCTCAAAGACAGATATGAATTTGTATAATTACCTCTTTTAGAACTTCTGTGATTCTCCACCAATACTATGGAAAAATAAGAATTGTTTGGCATTCAGGGTAGGCCTCTTCAGATAAAGAAGAAAGCAATGAATAGCTAAGTTTTGATCAAGGTGATAATCTTTGATTGCATCCAAGTTATACTGTCCCTTTAGCCTCTGAAGAACATTGAAACATTCCCAATTACTACAGCTGCATGCCAGGAAGCTCTTTATTTTACCTCATGGACACATAGCAAAATAAGACTTTCCTCATATCTTTAGTGGGGGGAAAGCAGTTTTGACCTAGTGGTCCTGTGAGAGGCCTGAGAATCAGGTCTGGGAAAGCAGTTTTATGTTATATTCAAAGTACAAAAGTGATTATACAACAGTAAGCCTCTGGGTGCCACCTAGTTGAAGCAGAAATACAGAGTTTGATTTGATTTTTGTTCCTTCCTATGGAGACAGGGTGGAGACCTGCAGCATTTCTTTCTCTGCATTAGTGACTAGTGCTACTAGTGTGACCCAAGATCGGTTAGAGATCCCTGACATTCTAAAATGATCCTTATATAGAGAATCCCAGAGGCAAGGTAAACTCTCTTTCCAGTCCAGGTCCAAGTTAAATCCAGGGATCACAGACATCACCTGCAAATGTGAGGTGGGATTCATACAACCTGGTTTTTGCCTAAATTTAGAACTGGACTTAAGGTACAATCAAATGAACCTCTGGTATGCCTTTTCTGGGTTCCATCTTTTTTTTAATTATTATTATTATTTCCTAGATATAAGAATTCAGAGAAAGAATGATGATCACTGGCATTTAGGTTGTGGTTGATAGTTTTCAAATCATTTTATGTTACACTTCTTTCTTAGTATTTATCAAAACCTACCACATGCAGATACCATGCTTTCACAAATATTGCATAATTTAATTATATAGATCATATCCTGTGGATCTGATTATTCTCATTGTACAGATGAATTAACTGGCTTTCAAATATTTAAATAACTTTCCTAAGGTCTTGAGGCTTATAAATATGTATATAAATATCCATCTACATCTGCTTGATTCAAAAATGGGTGCTGGTTCTATCACATGCCATGCCAATTTCTGTGACAGGTGGTTATGATTCAAAAGAGCACAGAGAGACAGAGCTTAACACATACATTGCTTTCTTCTCTGTCTTAACATGCTCACCTCATTTTGACTGCCTTTTCATGTCTCAGTTTGTCCTGAGCTGGATTCACTAATCTCTCTATTAATAGTATTGCTCTAACTCCCTTCCAAGATGCAATCTAGAAAGTACAAGAAGCTAGTAGCAGGAAATATTTTTCATCCCATTCCAACACTAATAAATTGGCAGTAACTGCTTAGAATACTTTTGAGTTCTTATGTGGTGGTATCCAGGAATGGGTGCTGTGAACAATTACTGATTCCTATAGTAGACATGACAGTGCAGAGGACATGTTTTACATATTTGATATCCCTAACTTAAGTAATCTCAAGCTCCACTCCTGGCACAGGGAGAAGTAAGTGTATGGTCAGTAATGTATATTACAACATTTGACAGGGTTCTTGCTACTTTGACCAATGAATCCTCAGGTAGTTCCCTGAGTTAAAGTTAACTGTTTCTCTTGCCGCCTACTTTTACTACATACCTTTATTCTGAAAAGGCAATAACTTTACTCAACTTCTGAAGGATAATTTATACTTGGGTTAATTTTCATGACTTTCTATTCCTTGACACTAAATGAGACATGACTAAAACACTGAACATGAAAGCTGCCTGTCTAGAATCTGCATCTCAAGCCTTTAGAACCTCCTAAAAATTTCATTCTCTTTTAAATGCCACATAGTTCTATTTTCCTATACCTCAATTGAAACTTACCATAACTTGAAGATAAACATGCCTTGATACACAGTCTAAATTTCTACTATAATTTCAGCCTTCTCCATATCTGTCCTACCCTAGTGGAAAGATATGGTGCCATATTTAATCCCATATGGATACAGCTTCTGCTGGATCTAGATGAATGAACATTACTGTGATATAGGGATTTCAATTCTGGATATATCAGGATGTACTGTTTAAATAACTAAGATTCATTAGTCATGTTATTCTTGGTCTCTCTAATCTTGGGACTTTGATAACTATAGACCAAATTCTGTAAAACAATAAAATAAAATTGGGCCCAATTTCAGATACCCTTACATCAGTGAAAGCATACTAATAAGCTCCAGATCTGATTCTGGGTATTTAAAAATAATGAAAAAAACTTGATACAGGTACATAGTGTGAAAAGTCAAATGATACTAGGGCACATATTACCAAAAGCAGAAATCTTACCTAGCCTTTCTTTTCTACTCTATAAAGTGGGGATTAAATCTCCCCATCAGGTTGTTCAGCCAACATATTAGCACAGTACTTTGCCTATCTAATAAGTATTAAATGACTAATCATTAAATCATTAATATTAACCTGTACACCCTAGTAAAGACTGAAGTGCAAGACAACTCATTGCCATATTTAGCAGAGATCTCTATGGATTTCATTTTCCCACTCAATAAATGGGAATGAAAACCTGAAAGCACTGAGAAATGAACTAGCATGTTATTTTTAACTAAACAGAAAAACTGATTAAAAAATGAAACTTTTATACTCCCTATTCCCTCCCTGTCTTGAAGAACCCTATTGACAAATACGAAGTTGTCAAATATATGGCAAAGAATATGATGATTTGATTGTTGAAGAGAGGTTTACCTAGCAAAGGATCATTCTGAATATAAAGGGAGAGAAAATCCCCTTTCCCTTTCTGATTAATATTCTTCTTGCTTAACAGACACCGATGCTTAGGAGACTGGGGAAGTCATCTGCTTTTGCAATTTGATCATACCTTCAAATTATCGGATGATAAATTTGTTGTAAGAAATGATAAAATCTGTAATTCTTCCCACCCACAGAAATGCATAAAACCAATTTTCCTCTTCAGGTTCCTCAGAAATAAACATGCCAACATGGAAAGTCTATTTATCATGGCTGTCATAATTAGGTCATAATTGGGTCAATCGGGGAAGTCAGTTTCCTTTCGCAAATGACGAACTTCAAGTTCTAACTAACAAACACCATTTTGCAGGACACGTCTAACAATTTCCAATCATTTATCACTATTCCCAAATGCCAGGGTCATCAGAGGCAAGGCGGGCGTTCCTCATTCCAGTTCACTAACCTGAAATTGTTGCATCATTTTACCAGTATGAAGATACTGCCTGGTTTCTGATATAAGCATATTTTCAAAGATTTTTTTTTTAATTTAAGGAGTATAGTTCATAAAAATCATTAAGGTAGTTTTTTCCCCCTGACTTTTGACTTTATATGTAGGCAGTCAGTTGCTAACTTTAGCCAGGGCATGCACACGTGTGAGGTAGGCATTAGGAGACGAGGGGATCAAAGAAACTCCAAGTTCCTTCTGTTGCACTTCTTGCCAGCGTAGTGAAAGAAAGAGAACAATGCAATGCCAAATGCTGGAGCAATTGCCAAACCACTGACTAACAGGTTAGTGATTTGTAATGTCTGGACTTATGGACCAAATATAGAACTGAAATTTCTGCTTAAAAATCATAAAGATCATACTATATGCATACATATATATCCATATACATATATATGTATGTGTATATAATATCACCATTTCAATTAGCAGGAAGTATCAGGGATTGTGTGTGTGGTGGGAGAGGGTGTGATTGAAGAAGGATTCTATTTAATGAGGTAATATCATAAACTGAGAAATCCCTTTTGTTTTACTCTCGGGATTGAAAATCTTCCCAAAATGATGCATGCTTCCTTTATAATAAATGTAGTTTAGTGACATTTATGGGTTCACTAAAGAAAGGCAGGTAAGGAACAATAGACTTAGCATTAGCCAATCTGCCACAAAAATCTGGGTATACTTAGGCAAGTTGTTCGAATTTTCTGGACTGTGATTTCTGCTTTGGTTCGGATAAATACTACAGCTCTTATGAGAAACCAAGAAGACAATGCATGTGAGGCAAGTAATATAATACATAAGAAGAAAGCAAAACTCAGAAACAATGAGTGACTTTCAGAAATGATGTGTGACAGCTTGTTTACACAGTTAATACATAGCAGAGTCAGATTGACCCCACACATAGTTAGCTCCCCCACCAGTATTCATTCTTCTATGATGCATTGACCACCTATTTCCCAAGGCTTAGAACTAAATCAGAAGCCTTATATGGTTTAATTTGGCAAAAGAATAACATCTCCTTTGTAATGCCACAGCCCAAAAGGCACCTTTCTATCACTGCACTTAATTCATTGTATTATAGATACCTATTGCTTGTCAGTCTCCTCATTACATTGTGGGCTCTTCAAGGACAGGGACTATGTGTCATGGATCTTTCTATAACCACAGCCTAGTCTGGTGTTCAGCAATACAAGGAGCATTCAGTTAATGCCTAGTGTAAGAAAAAAAAAAAAGAAAGGAGGAAGGAATAGAGGGAAGAATGAGCTATTCAGAAGGCACTTTGGACACCTTCCTTGCTGTTACTTATTTCCTGGAAATAATTGACTCTTTGAACTTTCTGGCAGTTTGAGTTCTGGATAAATGGGAGTTTACTAGGATGCCCAACTAATTGGAACTTCTTGAATGCTTTAGTGATAAAGCAATCAGCTCAGCCAAATCCCAGGTCATATATCAGCTAATCAATAGGGATGTTCAGGCTACACCAAGATTTTCTAACAGCTGTCAAGGCTGAGTAATCAGTGATTGTTCAAAAGTCATGTGGAAGAGAAAAACCTTTCTTTTCTCTTGCGGATTTTGTATGAGAAAATGCCCTGGGCAGAAATAGGGTGATTCAATTCTCAAATGACCTAATTATTATTAGGAAGATGATAAAAATGAAGAAGCAGGGAGGAGGAAGGGGGAACAGAGAGAGTTAATGCTTTCATTTCACCCTTACAAACAGATGTAAAAATATATTAGACCCTTGCTAGATTCTCTTAGAGGACTATAGGAAGTGAAGAGTCGGGAAGAGAGAGATGGTTAGGAAATTAAAATAAAGGAGAAGGAAGACACATAAATAACAGTAGTGTGTGGTGCTCACACCTCCAACAGGACTTGAGGGAAAAAATGCCTCCCAGTAGCTTTCCCCTTTTTAATGAATTTGAATTACTATGCACACTTCCCACCCCCATCCCTTAAATACACACAGACTTATAAATCTTAGCTTTTCCTGTACCACCTGACATTTTCACATTACTAGAGCTGAGAGTGTATGTCTTTACTTCCGATTTAAAGTTATTTTTAATCCCTTCATTTAAATATATCTGTTTTAAAAATAGTATTAAGGATTCTTTGGAAGGGGTGGGAAGGCAAAAGTTCTTTGATACCTACCCACAGTTTGTCATACAGTGGGGAAGGAAGGAAGTTGGCAAGGGAAAAGTATGTTGATATTTGAGTAGATATTTTAAGATTTTATTCTTGATACTTTGGAGAGAGTTTTTCTCTCTTCGTAATTCAGGGAAGATTATGGGTGAGCTCTAACTCTTTCCAAAATGATGAAATCAATGTTCATTGCCATGGAATAGATTCAGATGTCATTGGGAAGACCCAGTTGCAAAAGCTTTTAAGATTCCAACTATTTTGCCAGGAGTAGGTGTATGTATCTTAAACAAGTTCTATATTCTGTGAAAAGTATGATTATATTCAAGCTGTAATGCATAAACGATGCCTTTCATCATTTTGTGAAAACAGTTATATGCCCATAGTCTTGAGAGTGGGTAAATGAGAGGAGACTACCATTTTTAAAAAAGATTTTATTTATTTATTTGACAGACAGAGATCACAAGTAGGCAGAGAGGCAGGCAGCAGGGGCGGGGGCAGGCTCCCTGCTGAGCAGAGAGCCTGACACAGGGCTTCATCCAAGGACCCTGAGATCATGACCTGAGCCTAAGGCAGAGGCTTAACCCACCGAGCCACCCAGACGCCCCTGAGACTACTATTTTTAAAACACCAATTTTGTCCCCATGTGTTATAGAATCTGCATATGTTATTTTACTTAATCTTCACCAAAAAATAAGTGTTAGACCAATTTCCAACTGCAGAAACAGAGGCATCAGAGTTTGGGCCCAATAAGATATTCAGATCTTCAAATTGTCTCCCAAGTCTGGCTATAGAAGGTATATGGATAGGGACTTGAAAAGATACTGTATAAATTAGTAGTCTACAGAAGAATAGTGGTAAAGCCAGGTAGTATTTATTTTCAGTGTGTGTGTGTGTGTGTGTGTGTGTGTGTGTGTGTGTGTGTGTTGGTTGAGGGTAAAGGGAATGAAATACCAGCTTAGATTCTCCTCAGTGTGATGAAGCTTAGGAGCTGACAATCTATCACCAACTATGGAGCACTAATTTAGATTCATTCACTCACATTGTCTTATAGTCCCCCTGTCTCCCTAGGAGTTCCTTGAGCAAGGGTGGGAAAAAAGAAAGAAAAAGCACCATCTGAGCAGGTTCTAGAATAGATGATTGCTTTACCCAAAAATTCATCCTTATATCTCTTCATCTTTAAGACTCACTTCACTTACCTATATCCCTACTTCTGCAACCTCATCAATGCTCTCATGAGATTTGCTAATCAAGAGAAAACTTTTGGGGGCACCTGGGTGGCTCATTGGGTTAAGCCTCTGCCTATGGCTCAGGTCATGATCTCAGGGTTCTGGGATTGAGCCCCGCATCGGGCTCTCTGCTCAGCAGGGAGCCTGCTTCCCCCTCTCTCTCTGCCTGCTGCTCTGCCTACTTGTGATCTCTGTCTGTCAAATAAATAAATAAAATCTTTTAAAAAAAAGAGAGAAAACTACTGTGCCTTAGAATGTGCTAAAATATGCCCAATATCCTGGGACAGGTAATGACTCAGTATACTGACAATGTCAACCCATTCACTACTTGAAATACAATCCTCCATCCCTTAAAAGATGCCCCATCTCATAGAAGCCAGAACAACAGCTTTGTAGAGTCAGCCTCCCATGAGATGCTTAAGATAAAGTTGCTGCATTAGCATACTGCCCCCAACTCCATGAAAATGCGATGTGGTGACATTAAAAACTTTACAGAAATGGAGACCCTTTGTGAAAAGATGTCTGGATGTTCTATCGATCTAAAGTTGCTATCAATAGTTGGCTCCTCCAAATCATCACATAACCATTTAAGAAGACAAAGCTGATTTTATTACTTCCCACAATAAAGGTAAATACTACTTCTAAAAAACCTCAGCATGTCTCAGATGAGGTAAATGAAAGGCCAGAATTTATTGAGAATTGGGAGTTTGATTTAAGGTGGGTCTTTCAATGTGGCAACTTGATTAGGATTGGGTAAATATGATATGACAGCACAAGATAGATGGAAATAGCAAACTGAAGATTTTAAAATGAGGGATTGAAAAAATCATAGGGTGTTTTCCACAAAGAGTTGATGGATATTTCAGGAAGTTTCTGTGATGAACAATCTAACCATTTGTTTGGGCAAGACATTCCCAAGAACGTAAGGGAATGCTAATGAAGTCAGAGGAATTGCAAAGTCATTTTTTAAGTGAGTTTAGAAAGATTATAGTAACTTATTTTGCTGTTTTTTTTTTTTAATTTTGTATAGTTCTTTCTATCCATTCTGGGAGTAAATGCCTTAACAATAGAAACCACGTACCTTGGGTCTGTGGTTATGCCCTATAAAACCAGTCTGTGAGATCGGGACGGGGTCGCCCTCTTCGGAGGCAGCCCTGACCAGTCAGTCTGGTTTCTGATGCCTGGCATAAAAATAAAGCTTTGCTTTACTTTCAATTTGTATCAGTCTCGCTCCTTTGATAATGGACTATAATTACCAAAGAGAGGAATGAGGGAATGCACTAGGAAAGGGAAACTGGGTATTAGCTCCATTTCTGAGTGGTCAGCTGATTGGATCTGCCTAGATAGCCAGAGCAGTCTGTTTTATTTTAACAAGAATGTGTCAATTGATTCCCTTACAGTGTGCTTTGGTTGCTAAGGACAAATTCTGTTTTTATGTTAGTAATTTCCTTAGTCCATGGTAACTTGACTAGGAACTTTTTCAGAACCCATTTCTTCTTTCCTGGTCCTGTCTCCATTCGGAAGTATTGTTTTCGAGTCCCAGTGGATCATTGACTTCTTTGAACATCTGACTTGATAGGGAGATTGCAGAGGCTTTCCTGAATCTCTCTTACAAATGCTCAGAATTCAGGCCTTAGAGTACAGAAGCTTGCTGTCTGTATTAGAATTTACTACTATTATGGACCTTTTCATATCCCATTTATCTTACCAGTCTCTATTTCTTTCTTTCCCATTCTAAAATTTTTATTGAGATATAATTGGCATATAAATTGTATTACTTTTGAGTGTACAGCATAATGATTTGATATATTTATTCTTTGCAAAATGATTACTAGAATAAATTTAGTTAACTTCCATTAAGATACAGTTACAGTGCTCGCTTCGGCAGCACATATTTAAAAAAAAAA